>JARHVA010007980.1:167500-172500 GCA_037957365.1 Torreya grandis | reverse complement strand
ATATATAACATTTCATATATTCATATTAAATGTGAAAGGTAGTCTAGTCTGCATATAATCCTTTTTGGTCTTCTATTTCTCTTTGGAAAATAGTCATTCTTATCTCTTGAGATCAATATGATCCATCCTAACTTTCCTTGGATTCCATACCAATGTTTTATAATTTTTTTAATTATAGGAACTTAATATGTCTTTTTTAATCTTATAGGCCTTCTAACTTTATTAGAGAAGAATCTTGAAATGTGTCTTATATTGTGATAGATATAGAAAACAACATTACATTACTTACCATAGTTCTCTGATAACTTATCCTTAATTGAATTGGGTTTCTTTATTTGTCTTTTCATGTTGATATTATTGACTTGTTATAACATTTCGTGTTCTCTCTCAAACTTGATCATTTTTTCTATGAGTTGTTCATGCTCAACCTTTAAGGAATCTAGTTTTGTCTTCAACTGGTCATACTCATATTCCTTTGACTGGAACCTTGCTTTGACATATTCTAACTAACTATTGAGATCATTTATAGTCTTATTTTTATTATTTAAATCATCAAGGGATCTTATGATATTAGATTCAAGGTCTACTTCACCTTTTTCTTCTTCACTATCATATTAGACTTATTCATCATACATATTATATTATACCTATTGATCACAAGACATCTTGTGCTTCTTAGGATCATGTTAAAGCTATTAGAATTATCACAAAGGACAAAGATATGAAATAAATTATTTTAAAAATAATGATTGATATGGTGGGGGGAATCAGTATTTAAAATCTCTACAACTTTACCATATCATTCATGAAAAATCAAAACAATATAGTAGATAAACAACACAATAAGAACAATAAGCATGAGAAAAGAGCATAACACATAGAACACTTATTTAAGTGAGAAAACCTCAAGGGTAATAAAATCCACTAATGATTAAAATTAAATATATTCCTATAGATCAAACATAAATATTTAGTGAATCACCAACTTCACTTTAGAGAACCAACCCCAACTAGCCAAGTACCAACTTGACTAAGCTTTAAAAAAAACCCCACTTGCAAGGAAACACCAACCCTCTCGATGACTTAAAAAAAATAAAACACCTCAAAAATTTAATAAAATTCATAAACATTTTTTTCTCATATAATATATGATTATCTCCTTCTTCATCTCTTCACACACTTATATCCTTCTTAAACTAGTCTCTAGCGTTCTTCGCTCAAATACGTCTCTACAAGATAGATTAGCTCATTTAACCTTGATAGTAAATGATATTACCCATATTATATATTAATTTTAGTTCCTATTTACCCTTATTATGGTCTATAATTCCTCATTTATCTCTTTAAAATGCTATATATTCTTCTTCAACTCGATTACATGCTAACTATCCAATTAGGCATATTAGGCCTTATTCTTATATTAGGCTCTTGCTCATACACATATTGGTTAACCATACAAAATTTATCAATTATATTTTAAATTAAATAAAATACAAAAAAAATTAATCAAACATTATAATAGGTTGTTCATATCAGATAGGACCAAAATGCCTTTTTAGGCTTTAAGGAGACCCAATTCAATTAATCCTTCATTAGCACATGTGACCCTTTGATGTATTTAGGACACTCTAATAATCCTCACATGATATTAATATATTAAATAACACTAAAATATACCATATATAACTTCAATTTATTTTCACAAAACCTTTTAGTTCCAACCATTACTCGAACCTCTTCTCAAAACACTGTTCATACTAGCCCTGTGCATACCCAGAAAATATGTCTATAACAACTGAAGAATAAGCACAATTTTTCCAAATAACCATGGAAAAAATAAAAATTACATAATATAAATGACCTTAAAAGTTTCAAAAATTTTAATATACTTCATTACACTGGGTAAAAGGACTCAAAAGCTTATGTTCAAGTAGCCCAGTCGGAACTACCAACTAGCCTCAAAACATAATCATGGAAACAATGACTTAAAACACGTGTAGAAATTTTTTAAAATACTTAAAATGAATTTATATGATGATATGAGGTCATTATAACATTATCATATAGATATATAATATGGTCACATGTAAATATTGGTCTTGTAGACCAATCTCATAGTCTTGTATCTCACTGTCTCATCTGAACAAGACAGGTCAACTTATGAACAAAATTTTCATCATATCCACTAACCTAAAAAATATATATCCAAAATTAAAATGTATTAAAGGTTTTTAATAAATTTTACATTCACTTTTATCTATCCCTAATCCATGATAACACATCCCTAATCAACTTCTCACTTCTGTTTGGTTTTCTCAATGTCTACACCATTAGGCCTATTAGCAACAAGTTAATTTAAAAGAATAATTTATCATAGATAAAGGATATAACCTGGTAAAAAACCAAAATTTACATATAATATAATTATTAATATTAAACCTTCATTCATTTATAAAGTTTTACTTTGTCAAATTTGATTGCTATAATAAATCTATAAGAAATAAGGCCTCCCTGTAGGGTCCACTCACTCACCTGACAAACCAATCACACATTAAGGTGACTAGTAAATTTTAATAAATGATAAAATAACTTAAATATTCATTTAAACCAATTCTAATCACCTTATAATAATACCTTTCTCATTGGGTCACTACTAGGGTTCTTTGAGGGTTTAAACCATCATTTAGTCTTAATGATCATTCATAAAGCTTAGACCTTCATTCCAAAAACCAATACATGGAAATTTTATATAGGACCATTATACATATACCATGAATATATTATGCTCATATGCAGAGGTTACATGTGCCAATGAGAACTTGAAAGTTCTTCTCAAGTTGAGAACCCTTCATTATGTGCACATGAGAGACATCAAAACACTTTTTATTACATTAACCTTCAAAATTTTACCTATAACATGTTAAAAAATAATTAAAAAAACATGACCTACCTTTTTAAATTCACACATACTCACACTTACCTTGGAAACTAATCTTGACACCCTGTCTAGCCACCATATCTCCCTTTGCTCTCTAGGCCTTTAACCTACAAGTCACATTAGGCCTTGAAACTGACCTTATAACCAATGTAATTGATGCAAAAACATAATATAAATGTCATAAAACCTCTTATAATTCTAAAATACTACCATATATTCTTCATATACCTTGAAAATACCTCATGACACCTCATAAGTTTAAGCAGGGTCTAGAACTAGTCTAGTTACATGTTAGGTCTATAAGTACCACCCCTATAGGCTCACCATAAAACTCACATAAGTGATTCAATGAATAATATTAATTATAAATAATATCTATATAAACTCTTATGGCTCTATTCATCAATCTCACTAGTCCACCATGCTTCTTTATGCACAAGACTAGGTATCCTATGCACCAACCTTATCAACTCTCTTGCTAGGTTCAAACACTTGAAATTTTTTGAAAATTATATTATAACACTATTTGATTATTATACACCTTACTCACATGACTTATATGTTTCTAGACCAATTTCATATCTCTCAAAGATGTAATCTAATAAAAACATTATTTAATGACATCATAAATAACCTTTGACATCAATGATAATTTCATTGCCAAACCTCAACAATAGAAACAATGATCAACGCTTGGGATGAAATACAATTTTATATTACCTCAAAAAATCCCTTAATATTCCTCAAAAATAATAATTTAACAAGGTTAATAGGGGAATTTCATTCTATGATAGGTTTGTAATAAACCTAAGGCCTAAATACACACCTATAGGTCTATTCCCATATCTTAAGATTTGGAATTTTATCATCATTGGAGAAGAATATTATACCCAAGAATAGATATAAATAACCTTCACTAACCTCTCAAGGATCATATTGATGTTGGGATAGTTTTCAAAAAATAAAACAAATTCAAAGATAATGGTAACAAGGTCTGAACTCAGAATAAACATCTATATGTCTACACATAAAAAATGGGAAAAATAGAAATATTTATGTTAAGCATGAATTTTTAGAGGTAAAAAAAGATATATAATATTTTTTTTAATATTTAAAAAGTGATTATACTCTTTTTAACAAGGATAATTCACCAGTTGAGCTATAATCGACTGAAGAAAATAATAGGTATGTAGAGGCCTAAATGGGTAATATTGCAATTAAAGTTGAATAAAAATTAAAATAAAATAATGAGATTAGTTTATTATTGTTTTATATGGTATATAATTCCTTCATAAATTTTTTACAAGTTGTTAAACCCAACACCAATCTCCTCCAAGGATAGGTCTGTTGTAGTCTCAAGTTGGAAATATGCATCTAGAGGTTTACATACAAAATGGAAAGATGATTAATTTTATGTATTGGAATTTAGGTTTGTAGGTGAAATATGATTTATATATACCTTATGGATATGTTAAAATATTTTATTCTCCTTTTTATTAATAAATCAATCATGAAGATGCACTCTCAAACCTTGATAAGGTGATAGGCCTTGAAGAGAACACAACATTGTAAGTACAAATATGAAGAAAAAATGCAAGTTTTGGGTATAATTTAAAGTGATATTGGTATTTAAATTTTATATAAACATTAAATATGTCTTATAATTTTTTTTTCTCTTTTCCAAGAGGCAAAAATGTCTAAAAGAGACCATTAGGGTCAAAATCCCAAAACTACCTACAAACCCTTACTATAGGTCAGACCAAGTTTATTGAATTTTAAATAGATAAAAAACTTATATATGTGTTATAATACCTCATGGGAGATTTTATATACCCATAAAATGTGTTTATAATAATAAAAAAATAGGAAAAAGAACTTTTTGCTCAAAACATGTTCTTCAGCCTTCTTAGCAAGCCTGCTAAGTCAAGAAAGGTCAACTTCCTTATGTGAGAAGTATGATGAGAATATACATGGGGAAAATTTACATTATTATATGTTAATAAGTTTTTTATAAACATTTTTTTTTAAATTGGTTCATATTTTAAGTCCCTAAACTTTATGA
>JARHVA010007980.1:107500-162500 GCA_037957365.1 Torreya grandis | reverse complement strand
TTGCTCTATGAAAATAGAAGAGAATAAACTATGGTAAATAGATGGTATTGGGTTAATTAATGTGATACAATAGGAATAAACTTAGACTTATCATTCTATATAATCCAGTCAAGTAGGTAGAATCTAAGTATAACAAACTATATCAGTCTGGTCAATGCAGTTAGGCAAGAATAAGCTAAGTTAAATAAATTATGTCAATCTAGGTAATGTAATTAGGTAGACATAAACTAGAAACAAAATAATGTATCAAGATGGTTGATGTAGTCAAACAAGTATAAATAGATTATGTTTAGTTAGATGATATAGTTAGCTAAGAATAATATGGATAAGAAGGACTATTGACCATTTTTACCATAAGTTAAAATGGATCAACCCCCTAAGTCAAAATCTTAAATAGGGGATGATTATAACATCATAAGGTGTTTCATAATTCAATTTGATGTCATATCACATGTTTTTTAACTTTGGTCATGATTCAATTTAATATTTATGTCATTTGATATTTTAGGGGTCATTTTAGAGTAATATATGAAGTGGTAGGTTTTCAGAGTGTTCAAGTAGTCAGAGCATGGAACAAGTTTACATAAGCCTAGGAATTTTGTTTGAGATTTCAAAGATCAAGTGGTAGCTGCTAGAAAAAATCTAAAAAAACCTATGAACTTAAAGACTTGTTTGATACTTGGGAAATTTTACAATTGGATAAGTACAAAATTATTTTTAGACAACTATTTTATGTTTTTGGTTAAGTGTTGGGGACTTGTCAAGGAAATTATCCAAGCAATTTTCCTAAAGATAAAATTATTTCAAACTTTTTATCCATGAAAAAAAATATAAGTGAAAATTATTTCAGACATTTTATCTGCAACAAAAATATTGAAGACCTAAGTATCTCAAACAAATTGTTTGATATAGGCTAAGCACATATTATTTCAGGAAAAATGTCCCAAATATAAGTCTTGACAAAGACATAATTCTTCTAAATAAAGTGTCCAATAAAAATAGTCTAAAACCAATATCCTAATGCAAAATTTTTGACGACCTAATTCTTACAGGAAAGTTGATCTAACAAAGTATGACATTCACACAAATGTCAAAATAAATCTTTGGAAAAAAACCTTTGGGGTTTAAAAAGTGATGGTCATGTAGACATCACTGATGGTGTAACAAACATCATTAATAGGCATGTGGATGTCAGATTTAAATCATGACAAAAATCATTGGGGGTTAAATTTTGATGGTCATGTAGATGTTAAATATGGTCATATGGATGTCAAATGATGGGAGTGTAGATGTGAAATTTAAACAATGGTAAATAAGCATTTGAGTTCAAATAGTGGGTCCCAAATATCTATTTTATGCATTTGATCATGCAAAAGTAGATCGATGGTGTGAAAAAAGTAAAAATGTCAACAAATCTTGAGATTGAATCATGTTCGATAAATTGAATCATGATCTATGACTCATGTTTAATAACAAAAATAGATCCAATGGCGTGAGTGAGAGTCAAAGTTAAAGGAGATTAAATAAAACACAATGTTGTCTAATATCATAATATCGATACCTTGGATCATTGATAAATGGCTAGCATTGAAGGTCAAAGAAAAGAGGTTCTATAAGAGATTGATAGGTCAAATTTGATTAGATTCTAGATGGATAAAATGAGACTACATGTCCAAGCAATGATAGATAAAATTATATAATGGAGTGAATAATGTGTATATGACAATACCACCTAATAATCCTTGAAATACTAAGGATTCTATGATGAAGCAATCACTTCAAACTCATATGCTACCATGAAATCATAGATGAGATCCAAGATAAAAAGTGACTACCAAAATGTAAAGAATTAGGGTCCATAATACTAATAAACAACTATATATGGTATATCCAAGTGTCTAGAAGATAGTTAGTAGTTGGGAAAACAACTATGACTATCATAGCATATGTGTCAACTCTTTTAGCTCAGTTTCAAGTGCCTGAGAGATGATCCATGATGAAAATAGTTTCATAAAGGCTAGCTAAATAATTTATGCACCATTTTGGAAAGTTTGTCATGATTTATATGGATATTTGTCTTAAGATGCATTCACGGTCTATTTCACACTCAGTTGCACCTACAATGTAACTAGTTCTCATGATTGGGTATGTGTTCTAGTGACTTTTGAACTTATTTCTTTTCTCCTCTCTCTAAATTTCCATAAGTAGCTACCATTTTAGCCTTTCTAATCTAATACCACACAATGTATGGTGAAGCTGACTAGTTTTGACATTGTAATTTGCCTTGGAATAATAAATAAAATCTAGTCTGAGTTTATATATCATCTTGTCAAAGCATTTGAAGAGATATATAGTGAATAGTTAAGAGATATTCATCTATCTTTGCTTTCTCTCAGTCCTTCCATGTTTGATGCAAGTGATTTTAGCCTAGCAGGCCATATGAAGTCTAGTCAAGTATATGAATATGTTTTAAGTTTATAATGAGCCTTAGTATCTATAACTAATCTATAGTCTTATTTTCCTTGGAAAGTCTTCATGAATTTCACCTTCATATTGAAATAATAATGCTAGTGGATTTTAGGACTCTTAGAATAGTTTTGTATGTCTTATTTTTTTGGTGATAGAGTATTATAATCTTGTGGAAGACATCTTGGTACATCACCCTTTTATAATAGGTTTATTTCATTTAATTTTGAACCCTTTTCCCATAAAATCAAGTAATAGATAGGTAATAATCTATTTAAGATACATTTAAGGAGTTATCCCTTTAAATCTAGAGGCTCACTTCCACTATAGGTACACCCACATGCTTGTAAGTGTTCCAATGTTTCCCAAATAAGTAAGAAGATTAAACACCCTATTATAGGGTGAAATTTTTGTTGATAATAGTTATGGCACACTTGGTGGGACAATTGTCTTCAAGACAGATTGTCAAGGTGAATGTTGGTCTTGACAACATCACCAAACTAGTACACTACTTAGCATTTGATGACTCAATCAATGTAAATATGGTTTGAGTCCATTGTCCTATTATAAATTTTCTCTCATAATCGATTGTTCCCAATAGGTCATCCTCTAAAAGAGTTTTCAATCCTATTGATCCACTCTTTTAGCCTCAATTTCCCCTTGAAGTTCAATATCATCAACCTAATATACCCTTTGGAGAAATAGTATAGTTTAGTAGAGAGTAAGTGGTAGGATAAACTGAGGAAATTGAAGATATTAAAGATTTTGAATATGTTTAAGAAGATATGGCTAGACCTCACACATTCCCTACATTCAATATAGAAAATAAAATTTGCCTTCAAGCATATCACACCTTCCTCATAATGCTAAAAAAGGTGTGCATATATTCAATGATGAGAGTCATGTTACACTAAGTGAACATGTTAGAGATGTCTCCAACTTCTATAGCTTCCACAATAACACTGAATATAGCATTTCCATTAGACTCCTTTCCATGTCCCTTATAGGGAATGATTTTAATTGGTATATGACTCTAGAAGGTGGATGAATCATGACAAGGGATGAATTTGGAGGGTTATTCACCTAAATATTTACAAATGAGAGTGACCATGTCTCTCTCATACACCAGCTTCACATGATAAAAAGAGGATCCCAAAAAAATAATTCATGATTTTAATGAGAGGTTATAAAAGACTTGGAATAGACTACCTCCTCCTATGAGGCCACCTCCCAAATTTGTCTTTTCAACCTATTTTAGAGTTATTGGCACTAAAATTGATGTCATGCTTCAATCCATGGTTGGTTCCACCCTCCATGAAGTATATGAGATTCCTATCAAAGATAAAATTAATCTCATCCAAGATGGAATATTTCCACCTAAAGTGTTTATGCCTCCATTGTCTCAAACATATTTTACTAATATAGATGTATCCCAAGTTCCTAATACCAATACCAAAACTAAGGTTTCTCCTAGGTAGGTAGAAAATAATGTTGTTTGGAAAGAAAAGTTCATAGCCTTAGAGGCTCTAAATAGGCAAGATAATATGCAACAAGGTGCCTTTCTAAATCCTTACCACTATCAAAAATATTATGGTAACAAATATGGAAGAGGGAGAGGCTAATGGTAGCCTAATTCCAATAGGCCTACTAATGTATACAATATTAACTCTGCCACCAATGCAAGAGATATGATTCCCATTAATAATAATTTGGTACAAGGTGAAAATTAGAATCAAGGATAATTTATGGGTGCTAATGAAGGTAGAGATAAATCTATTTTTTCTCAAGGAGAATTTTCTCCTCTCCTATCTACTGAGGATAAGGTTATGATACAAATAGGTAAAGGTGGATAACCTTAGGAAGAGATCTTCAAAAACTTCTTAATCAAGGAAATTTTGTGATTAATCAATGAACCTCAGTTATAGAAAACACTAAAACAAGATAAATTCTTTAGGTAGTGATATTAAGGTGCATATAGGCTCATTAAATCCTCATATAAAGCAACAAGGTATGGATGCAGGTGCAACAACTTCAAATAACTTTGTACATCTTCCAAATTAGAAATTTGGAAGGGCTATTTAAGGCATTCCAAATCCTCAGGATCCAATAAATTCCTTGACTCCAAAAATCCAAGATAAATTAGTTATGGCTTATTTAAACATTTTATATTCATTTAAGAGTACTAAAACATTCATTTCCCTTTGGGATATTCTGCATATACCTAGTCAAAAAGAGCTCCTACAAAAATAGTTATCTATTATACCTATAAGTGTCCCTCCTTAAAATAAAATTCAAATTAATTTTTTCCTTAAAAGTTTCCTTGATACCATTATTGAACCATCAACTAAATTTTATAAACCTCCTCTATTCTATCTCACTCTCATAGTGGGTGACAAGTTGGTCCATAACTACATAGTTGATAGTGGAGCTTCAAATTTGGTCATACCTAAGGTGGTAGTTGATAAATTGGGTATGAATTATGAGCCTCATAATAAAGGATTTATCCAAATATATGGTACACCTACCAATATTATAATACTAATAAAAAAATTGAATGTTTTATTGCATGATTGTCTTAGTTTTGCTATCTTGCAAGACATAGTTATTGTTGACCTCCTAGCTCACTTTGAAATCTTCCTTTCAAGGGACTTAAATACCAATATTGGTGTTTATTTCTTACTTGATTGGTATTTCTTAGCCTTAAATACAAGGTATGGTACTAATTTGAGAATTAGGACACAACCTCTTGCAAGGTTTCATATAGAACCTTACATTGTGACAAGTTCTAATTTAAATTGTGTTATTCATGAAGGAAAGGATTCTATTGTAGATGATCTAAATTTCTCCAAGATTGAAGAAATTTTTGATTTATTTATTGATGAATATGTTACTAACACTTATGATCATTATTTTTATTATCTCATGGAGTAAATTGATCTAAGAGCATATTGTACACATCAATAAGGAATACTAACACATCTACTTGCCAAAGAAGAGGGTGAATAAGATGAGATGTGGAAAATGTTTTTTGATGGTTCAAGAAGTAAAATTGGTGTAGGAGTTTGTGTTATGTTTTTCCCTCCATCCAAAAAATAATATTATGTTTCTTATAGATACATTTTTAGTTGTACTTGTAATGTGGTTGAATATGAATGTTTAATTCATGGCCTTTAATGGGTATGGAAAATAATAATTAAGAACTTGAAAGTATACAGAGATAGTGAATTGATTATGCCTCAAGTTAGGAATGTGGTTACTTCTAATAACCCTTTTCTCAAGTCATATAAGCATAAGGTATGGGATTTTACTGAATACTTCAATGCATTTAACATGTAATTAGTCCCAAGGGAGAAAAATAATCATGTTGATAGACTAGCTACCATAAGAGCTCAATTTAATACTCTAACTACCATAAAAGAAGAGGGAAATAAATCTCACATTAAGATAATTATCATACCTTCTATACCTAAAAATTAAGTGTCTTGGCAAGCGTTTAATAGTGAAAAATACATTGTATGCTTCTTATAAAATTAAGTTGAGTTCTCCTCAAGGAATCAAAGGAGATTCTAAGAACAATTGGATGATCAAATTGTGTTGCTAAGGACAAATAAGATATCAAAGGGTCTGGTGAACCTAGAAATAATATCCAATGATAATTATAAAATAAAAATTTAGTACGTCTACAAAATAAGATGATTATGAAAGAGTCTTGATCTTTAAAGATAGACTCCTCAAACTAGGCAAGGCATGTTCTACAATAGAAAAGTAGGCATTCATTGATTTATATAGAGATTTTATTGACATATTTTCTTGGGAGTATAAGGACTTGAAATTATTTGATCCTATCCTAGCACACCATACTATTGAGTTGGAATTTGGAGTTAAACTAGTCAGATATAAATAAAGACCCATTAATCCCAAGGTTAAGCAACTCATGAGGTTAGAGCTCACTAAACTCCTTGAATCTAAAATAATCTTTTCTATCAAGCATTCAATGTGTGTATCTAATGTTGTGCCTATTATAAATAATAATGGGGAGATAAGACTTTGTTTGGACTTTAGGGATCTTAATAGAGTGTCACTCAAAGATCACTATCCTTTACCCTCAATGGAGTAGGTTTTATAGATTATTTTAGGTTCTCAACTTTTCTCTCTTCTATATGGATAACCAGGTTATAATTAGATTCAATTAAATTAAGATGATCAATTAAAGATAAAATTTACCACTAAATGGGGGACTTTTTCTATAGTAAGATGTTATTTGTTTTGTTAAATGTTAGTTTTACCTTTAAAAGAGGAATGGACATGGCCTTCAAAGGTTTGATTAATGAGATGTTGATGGTTTATCTAGATGATATAGCAATTTTTCCTAAAGATGCTAATGAACATATGCAACACTTGATAAATTTTTTTTAAAGATGCAAGAAATATGGAGTATCTCTTAGTCCAAATAAATGCATCTTTTCTATCCATGAAGGTAAGCTATTGAGACATAGTGTTCCCAAAGATGGTTTGCCTATTGATCATTAAAGGATAAAGGCTATTATTGGCCTATAATTTCCATTAAATAATAAATATATCCAAATTTTCTTAGGAAATATAAACTTTGTAAATAGGTTCATACCTACATTTCCATCTTTGGTGAAACTTATCACAACCATGCTCAGAAAGAATCAAATATTTTCCTAGTCTAAGGAAGGTAAGAATAGTTTTGAAGTCATTAAGAAAGTAATTACATGAGATCATACTCTTTTTAATCCTAAATTTTCTAAATACTTCAAGTTGTATTCATTTTCTAACCTTGATACTATCTCAGCCATGTTAATGAAAAAGAATGATGAGTGTGTGGAGTAGCCTATTGCATTATTTAGTCAAGGTTTAAAAGATTATGAATTCAAGTACACCTTTTTGGATAAACAAGTCCTTGTTATTTTAAGGGTATTAAATAAGTTTAGGCATATGGTTCCAAATAATAAAATTCATGGTATGGTTTCTCATCCTAGTACCAAAGAGTTTCTTTTGAGTAGAGACCTTAGTGAGAAAAGAGTAGGGTGGATCACTAAGGTAATGGAATATGATGTTGATATCAAAGTTAAAAAATTGGTAAGAGGTAAAGGCATTTTCAAACACTTAGCTTCAAATTTTCATGAGTCAAAATAATAAGTTCTAGTCAATCATGATTGCTCCCAACCAACTGGCTCCTTACATATACAAAGTTAGACACAAGATGTGATTAGATTTCTTCAAAATAGTGTGTATCCTAATAATATGATTAGATCACAAAGGAGATATTTTAGATTGAAA
This sequence comes from Torreya grandis, assembly GCA_037957365.1. Taxonomy (NCBI): domain Eukaryota; kingdom Viridiplantae; phylum Streptophyta; class Pinopsida; order Cupressales; family Taxaceae; genus Torreya; species Torreya grandis. The sequence continues at coordinate 154,730 of JARHVA010007980.1, read as the reverse complement.
TATATTCCCTTTTGTCTTGTGGATGGTGTGATTTTTAAGAGGGACATCAATGGTGTGTTATTGAAATCCATTGATAATGATCAATTTAGGGTGTTGCTCAAGAAGTTTCATGATGGGACAACAAGAGACCATTTCTCCACAAGAACCAAAGCTACCAAGATCATGAGGTTAGCCTATAATTGGCCTAACCTTTTCAAATACTACCATGTTTAGGTGAGAATGTATGTACAATGTGATTTCTTTGTATGAAAATAGAAGCTTACAACTCTTCCTTTGAAGCCTATATAGATTGATCAACCTTTCATACAATGGGGCCTTAATTTCATTGGCATGATAAATCCCCCATCAAGTGCTGGTCATAAATGGACACTCATAATAATTGACTATTTTACATTATGGATTAAGATAGTAGCATTAAATTAATCTAATGAGAATGATATCTTGGAATTCTATGAGAGTATCATAATAAGGTTTGGCACTCCTACTATTATTTCAGATAATGCTCTTGCTTTTATGGGTGCTAAGATAGCTGATTAGGCAAATAGTAATAGAATATTTTTGAGAACTTAATCCAACTATTGTCCTCAAGGTAATGGGTTGGTTGAGTCAACCAATAATAATTTGATCAGAATAATCAAGAAAAACTTGAAGCATAATCAAAGGGCTTGACACACCAAACTTAAGATAGCATTGTGGAAAAACAAGATAAATCCCAAAAGGTCAACAAGGAATTCTCCTTTTATGCTTATCTATAGAAGAGACGATAGGTGTCTATATTTCAAGAGATACTTACCTTAAAATTGGCACATCATTTAGAGTTGCTTGAAAACACTCTAATGGAGGTGAGATTGATATAATTAATGGAGTTATAGGAAACTATAGATAAATCTCATCAAGCTATAAAGCATCACCAAGTACTAATGAAGAGGTCTTTTGACAAGAAAATAACTCCAAGGTCATTTTAAGAAGGTGACATAGTATAGAAATGGGATGAAGATAGAGCAAAACTAGGGAGACATAAAAAATTTGGCACCCTATGAAGTGGACCATATATCATCCTCATGTACAAGCAAAGCAATTATTTCTAGTTATCAAGGATGAATGGAGAAGAGTTGCATATCCCTATGAATGGGATACATTTGAAACCTTTCTATTGAGTGGAAATGTTCAATTTTGTAAATATTAGATTAGGTGTGTGTTTTTTTTCTATTATTTGTTGTGTTCCATAAATGAATTTAGATTAGAAAAAAATGTCTAAAACATAACTCCTCACAAAGGTAGAATTATTTTAGATAAAGTGTGTGAGAAAAATAGTCTAAAAAAATGGCCCGATGTAAAGTCCTAAAGACCTAATTATTTCAAGAAATTTAATCAAGTAAAGTATGAGATTCATGTAAATGTCAAAATAAAGCTTAGGAAAAAATAATTTTTGGTTTAAAAGTGACAATCATGTAGATGTCATTAACATGCTTGCAGACGTCAAATTTAAGTCATGAAAAAAATCATTGGGGGTTAAAATTTGACCATCATGCAGATGTTAAATAAGGTCACATGGACATTAAATAATGAGAGCATAAACATAAAATTTTAGCCATATTAAATAGTTTTTTGAGTTCAAATAGTGTCTCCCAAAGATATATGGTATGCATTTGATCATGCAAAAGTAGATCGACGATGTGAATAGAGTTAAAATGTCAATGAATATTACGAGTGGGTCAAATTGAAACAACTAGACCATGATTTATCACTCTTAGTTAAAGTTTAAGGAGCTTAGATAAAATTTAATGTTTTTATTTATCATAATCTAGTGACCTTGGATCAATGATTAACAAATAGAATTAAAGGTCTAATCAAAGAGTCTCCAAATGAGATCAATAGGTCAAATTCAATCATATTTTAGATGGATAAAATGAGATTGTGTCCAAGCAATGATAGAGTAAATTATATAATGAATTGAATGACATGGTAAGGGGAATGCCACATAGGTAGCCATGAAATACCATGGATTATATGACAAAGTAATCTCTTTAGAATCATACACTGCTATGAAAGATAGTCAAGGTCCAAGATAAATAGTAACTGTTAGATGTAAAGAATTGGGGTTTATAAAACTAATGAATGATTATAGATGGTAAATATAAATGTCTAGAAGATATTTAACAATGGAGAAAACATATGTGACTATCATAGTATATGTGTCGACTCTCCTAGCTCAATTTCAAGTGCCTGAGAGATGATCCATGATGAAAATAGTTTCATGAAGGCTAGTTGAATAACATCTACATCATTTTGGAGAGTTTTTCATGATTTATATGGAAATTTTTATTAAGAGGCATTCATGGTAAATTTCTCAATCATTGGCACTTGGAATGTAACTATTTCTCATGCTTGGACATGTGTTCTAGTGAATCTTGAACTTCTTTCTTTTTTTCTCTCTCTAAAGTTCTATAAATAGATACCATTTTGGCCTTTTTAATATAATAACACACCATGTATGGTGAAGCCTTGATAGTTTTGACATTATAATTTACCTTTGAGTAATAAATTTAATCTATTTTGAATTCATATATCAACTTATCAAATTACGTGAAGAGATGTATAGTGAATAGTTAAGAGATATTCATCTATCCTTGCTTTCTCTTAGTCCTTCCATGTTTGATATAAGTGATTTTATCCTAGCATGTAATATGAAATATAGTCAAGTTTATGAATCTATCTTAAGTGTATAATAAACCTTAATATCTAAAACTGATCTATGGTCTTATTTTCCTTAAAAATTCTTTGTTCATCTCACATTCATATTGAAACATTATTGTTAGTGCATTCTAGGACTCTTAGAATAGTGTTGTACATCTTTTCTCTTTATGATAGAGTATGATAATATTTTGGAACACATCTTTGTGCATCACCCTTTTAGGATAGGTTAATTTCATGTAATTTATAACCATTTTCCACCATAATCAAGTAATAAATAGGTAATAAGCTTTTCAAAATACATTTAGGGAGCTAGCCCTTTAAATATAGAGGCTTACTTCCACTATAGATACACCCACATATCTGGAAGTGTTTGCATGTTACCCAAATATGTAAGAGGCTTGAACACCCTATTCTATGGTGAAAAATTTGGTGAAAACAAAGACTATATCAAGTTGTTGTATAAAATAAAGTTGAAAGGAATAAAAATATAATGGTATTGGTCAATACAATTATCTAAAATCTGGTAAATAATGAGACTAGACTGGTATGGTCAATATAGCTATAAATATAAATACAACAACCTATATTAGACTAGTTAATGTATTTTAGACGCATTGATAACTATATTGGGTTAGTTGGTTAAATTATAACACATAACATAGGATGATATTGGGATGGCTGATATAGTCTAAAATAAAAGTAATTTAGGTAGAAAATTAAATTTATTTTTTAAAAAATAAGATCAAGTAGATGTACTAAAAATATTATATTGATAGTGTAGGCTCTAAAATATGGTTAATCTCTCATTGATTAGTATTGACACAATGTTTTAGATCACTAACTACATAGTCTAAACCATGACCATATCCCATTAACCCTAGTTTCAATGGTATAATGAGAGTAACTTCCCTAGGTGATACACTCCTCTCGAGTGTACCACAAAATAAAATGAATGGTTGGTTTCCTAAGTTCAATAAAAATTGAATCTTGTTCATTTGAAACTATATCAAGATGGCTGATGAAGTTTTATAGAAGATGAAAACTAAGACATAACCATATAGAGTTGGTTGATATAACTGATTAAAGGATAAAAATGTTAAATAACAATATCATGCTAGTTAATATAGTTGGTTGAAAATATGAAGGTAATGGTGAGGTTCATGTCAAGTTCACCAGAATGTATGCATGGGCTAGAATTAGCCTACAACTATCCCATCTCAAAGATCTAGACTCAGAGAAGATTAATCAAATAGAGCCCATGATACCTAATGTTTGGATAGTGACCTATGGATCCATAAACCTAGAAAGAGAGACACTTATATCACCAATGCCAAAGTAAATGGATCCAAATAATTTAAGATTATGACACAATGATATATATCTAACTAGACCTCTATGTCAATAGTCTATTTTAGCAAAGCAATTCAAGTAAATATAATAAACTAAATGGGGAAAGGTTAGACATTATTAAAAAGGGTAAGGTGCCATGGTTGAAAAATGGGGTCTAGGAAACCTAAAATGGAATATGTAGTCTAGGAAATAATATAGCCACACTAAATATAAGTGTAGATAGAATATAAAAAATGATACATAAACATCTATTCACTAAGAAACAAGGAACATCTAATGAAATAAATGAAATAGCATAAGGTTATAAATACTTACCTTCAAGTGGACTTTTCAAGCCTCAATATTCCCCTTGGACCTCGATGATTTGAAATATATTGTTGTGTTTGTGAAGATCTGAAATGGTTGGTAGAATACCTAATAATATGCTAGTGTAGGTTTTTTCCCACTATGTGGTTTTACCTACATGATCTAATTAGATTACTTAAATTAATAATAGGTCATTAAATGAAATGTACTTTGTCATTTTATATTATGAGTTGAGTTAATTATATTTTTATCTGACCTAATTCTTCACTATATAATGTACCTTCATATATACTTTTTTTCTAATAAATGATTGATTCTAATATAACATTTTTTGTTATGAGGATAAGATTATTCCATTTCTTAGTTGTTCTTAATATTTCACTACTTCATATAGGTTCATCTTCATTCATTTAATCCTATCTAGTTTGATCATCAATTTTGGCCCACTTTGACATGGTATCAGAGCATTTATGGTAGATGGATGCCATTGATTATGTTATGAGATTTATATTTCTAGCTTGTTCATTGTTTTTCATTGATTTAAATTTTTTAGGGTTTGGTGGGGTTTCTAAAAAAATCCATGAAAATATACATATCCAAAGTCTCTATGTGAAAAATAGACAGTGTCATTGAATTTAGGAGGTTAAAAATCCTAGTAATGTTTATAAACATGACCTAGTTTTGTGATAGTCAATTTTTATTCATTTGTAAAGGGTTTCAAGGTTGTTTTTTCAATTCTATAAAAATATGTACATCTAATTAATTTAAGGAAAAATCATTTCTATATTTTCTAGTTTTGTTAAGAAACAAAGTGATTCTTTCCTATATTTTAGAGGATCCATATAGAATCACAAATTTGGATGTTTCTTCAACTCAATGAATTTTCTATCCCTTCTAAGTAGTTTTGATAGTTAGCAAACTTTTCATGGTGTAAAAAAAATTATAAGTGGAAATTTATAACCTTTGGTAGAATTTGGTATATTTTGACCCCTTAGTGAACATTTATGGGTTGGTAGACATTTATCCCTTATCAAACACGTATTAGGTTGTACCCCCTATTCAAACACCTATCAAGTTTCCCCTGCTCATGCACATTTCAAACTCTAGCCTCTACTTAGACATCTAATATGTTATAATCCTTACATATAAACCATATGGGATATACCCCTTACTTGGACATGATCTAGACTCTACCTAATTTCAAACATGCATTGAGTTCCACCAAGGGTGTAAACACACCATCTGATCTACTACCTACCTAAACATGCCCTAATTTATACCCACCTTCTCCTTCTTTATTGTATGGCTCTCTAACATTTAATAAACTATCAAATTTTATTGAGTAGAAAGTATCACTATTTATTGGAAATTTGGAGCCATTTTTTAGGTGAAAACACTCCCACATCAATCAAATCAATTAAAAATGGTAGGGGGAGCACCCATTTTAAGTCTTACCCCTTGGTCATATGGTAGTTAAGCCACTAGTTACTTCCAACCCAAAATTTCTTTACTTTTCCTCCAAGAGGGATTAATTTTTATTAGGGAAGTCGATTCTAAAAAAAATCAACCCAAATGTTTACATACCAAAAATTTATGTAATGTGGAGATCATTATTTCTTATGAGCAAGAAACATTTAAACTTATATAACTTTTAACTTGTTCCTTTTGTGGTGCCATTTTTTTGATAGTGTGAGTTTTTTTTTATCTCTACACATTGGTGGTATACTTGTTCCTTGTAAAATTGAACCTTTATAAATTCAAGGGGCTTGAACATACTTCCTTCTACACCATGGATTAGATCAAGTTCTTATTATTACATTATTCAACTATCACGAGTGGAAATTCAAAGTGCATATACTATTAAGGATCAAATTATTAAGCCAAATCATAATGGTAACAAAAAGATAATTGACACTTGATGTAGAAAAGGTGAAGTGGTTTAATAGAAGTGATGAATCCTATTGTATTCTATGGATGTCTATGTATATCAACTTGCTCTTTTATATTGAATCTTCACTACTCTTAATGAAGTTTGGACCACATTGGAAAAACTTTTTAGGAACTAAGACATAATGAGAGGTCATAATTTGGATAATGAGCTCTTAAATTTGACCCAATATACTTTGACACTATACATGACTTCATAAAAAAGTTTAAATCACTTAGGTTATATTTGAAACTATGTAACATTGATAAAAAAATATGGTCAACTGATTCTTTTTGTCCTTTCTAAGTTGTGATTTGACTATGCTATCTTAATTTTTACCTTCCATGCCACCAAACATGCCCTTAGAGCTATGTGGACCATGTTATCCTTAGATGATTTTTTTATTAACTTGACTCGAGAGCAAGACAAGCTTATTCAAATGGTTACATTGAAGTCTTTTAAATTTCATGCCATAATTTTGAGTAGTGATAAGTAGAAGACTTCCAATAATAAGGAGAAGAAATAGAAAAAGGAACAAAAGAAAATAAAGGGTTATAAATCCAATGGTCAATCCAAATAATGAAAATAGTCCTCCTTTCAAATCATAAACCTAAGAAAGAGTGACTCACATATGAATACTACAAGAAATATGGGCATGATGAATCCAAATGCATGAAGAATAAAATTGACAAACTGACTAAGATGATCGAGAAACACAATATCAATGTTTATGATTCTACCAATAAAATTTCATTAGAACTTGAATATTATAAGACCAAAGATAGTAAAAGGGTAAAGATAAGGTCAAATGACTTATTGTAGTTATGTCTTAGACTTCCACATAGGTTAATGATTATGGTGATTCACACCACATAGACTCATCATAGGACATATTATAATCCTTTGAGCCTTGTTTTATGCCTTACATATTTTTAGGAGATGATACTCTTGTAGAATTTAGTGGTAAAAGATATATTTAAGTGAATTATGAGACATTTCAAGAATTTTTATGTGTTCCCTCATTGTCCACCAATATCATATCTATTTATCAGACCACTCACATCAGTTTGGGAAAGAGAGTCAAACTCACACAAAATTTAGTATTTATTAGGGAAGCGAAAAATGAATCTATAATTACATTTGGGAAAGTAGATCACCAATCATGATTGTATACTTTATTACATTTTTCTCCTAATCAACCCTCTACTACACTACTCACTCATTCAGATGGGGTGAGTAAATTATGGCATGAATGATTCAACCATCTCAACTATCACTACTTAGAGTAACTGAATTGTCATGACATGGTTTTAAGGTTTCCACAAGTTAAGTTTTATTATGGATTTTTCTACGGTTACATACTTAGTAAGCATCCTAAGGAAAAGAGTGACAAAGTAAAATCATGGAGAACTACAAAGATATTAGAGCTAGTTATTCACAGTGAAATTTTTAGTCCCATTTCCAAAACCTTCATTCAGTAAGACTAAATGCATGTTTACATTAATCAATGAATTTTTTAGGTATATTTGGGTGTAATTTATTAAGTATAAATTAGAGGTCATTGATTATTTTTAGGACTTCAAGGCACTTATATAAAAATATTCAGGTAAATCCATCAAGACTATGTGCATAGATAATGGTGATGAGTATGTCAGTAACGATTATGAATAATTATAAATTTTAAAGGGGATTAAAATATAATGTACAATTCCATATAGTCCTCAACATAATGGTGTTCTAAAGCACAATAATAGATTCTTAATGGAAATGACCAATATTATGCTACACTCTAAGTGTTTTGCACCTCAATATTGGGCAGAGGCCATCAAATATGAATATTATATCCAAAAATAAGTTAACTTTTGAGTGTTTGGATCTCTTGATATGGCACAAATTATAAAAAAGAAACATAAGGCAATACAACCATAGATTCAACCTTACATCTTTGGTGGAAATCATGAGGGTGTTAATGGATACATGCTTCTCCATCCCACCACTCTTGTTCATTGATATAAGTTTTTTTTTCAAGAGATTCCTTTAGATTATACACATGACACTCCTCCCACTTCCTTGGACACTAGTATTTGATGACAATTATGATGATTTATATCAGTCTAAGAAATTTATTAATGATCTAAACTCTTCTTATAGTTATGATGATGAGAGTAGTGATGATGCCTCATCTCCCTCTTCTCATAGAATATCTTGAGAGGATGAGGAATATCCTCTTAACTCTCTAATCATTAGTCCTCTTTGGGCTAGATCGTCACTAAAAAGTACTAGCCATTGGGTTGAATATCCATCAAACACTAAGCAAACACATTCATAATTAAAATATACCCCACATGGTTTAATTGCATCTGCTTCCTATCCATAATCAAATTATCAGGAATCAAGAACTCTAACATGGGATACTTATATAGAGGATAAGTATGGTTCCATGGAAAGGAACAACACTTAGGATTTAGTCCCTCTTCCTAAGGAAAGAAATATTTTTTGATATAGGTGGATATATTGTATAAAATTTACAATAAATGGGTCTACATATAAGTTCAAAGTGTATTTGTTAGAAAATGGTTTTTCTCAGGTACTTGACATTGACTATATTGATACATTTTCCCCAATTACCAAAATGAACTCAATCTAGCTCACTCTTGCTATTGCCATAACACATCATTCGGATGTTCATCAAAAGGATGTGAAGAATGTCTTTCTTCATGGTGACCTCAAAGAGGAAATATAATTGAGCAACCATAAGTATTTGTGGAATATATATGCTTAGTTTGTAAACTTTGTAAATCTATCTATAGACTCAAATAAACTCTTAAATCTTGGTATGTCAAGATGGAATCATATTTTATATTAGTTAGGTTGACCAAATGTCATTCTGATCTAAATTTATATAATATATGACAAGATGATTCATTATTTATTCTATTTATCTATGCAGATGACATATTGATCACATGGATTTATTCATCTACCATCGTAGTAGTGAAAATTTATTTGTTTCATAGGTTCTCAATGACTAGCTTGGGTTTATTCCACTACTTCTTTGGGATTGAATTTCTCAAGTTAACTTTAGGATCACTATTACAAAATCCAAGTATATTCTTGATTTTATTATATGGCTTAACATGGTTGATTGTTATCCAGATCTAACTCCTTTTCTATTTGATGTGAATCTTAAGGCTGATTGTCCATCTCATTTAGTTGATACTACCTTATATTGACAACATGTTGTGAAACTCATATACTTGTTACAAACTAGACCTAATATTTCATATATATTGGGCATGGTATCTATATTTATGCAAGAACCACATGGGATACACTAGAAATAAATTAAGTGGATTCTCCACTACATTCATGGTACTCATAGTTTTAGGATTCACTATGGAGTGGGCATTGATGTTGACTTAATTGGTTATATAGATTGAGATTGGGCTGGAGATATTTTGATTCATAAGTCTACATCAAGGTATAACTTATCCCTTTATTCAATTATAATTAGTTGGTCAAGAATAATTATAATGATATTGATTTATATTCTACCAATGTAGAATACATAAGAGTTGTTAATGCTTCCACTAAGGCTATTTGGCTTTAGGGGATTCTAACTAAGTTTGGCATCTAATTTTGACAACCAACAATCATATTATGTAATAAATAAAGCACAATATAAATATATAGGAATATAATCCTCCATCAATAGATTAAGCATATATATATTCACATGAATTTCATTTATTAACTCATCCATGATCAATTCATTGATCTTTATTACATTTATACAATTGAGTAAATTATTGATACATTCACCAAACCCTTCACTAAGAACACGCATCTTCATTTATGTGTTATTATTTGGGTTTGGGTAGGTTTTCCTTTTTCTTCCTTTGGGGGATCATCTATATGTACTTGGATACCTCATCAAGCCTTTGTCTTAGGACTAAATTCTTCTACCCACCTAAGCTATACTTAAGGGTGGGGTTAATGTAAGATTTTTCCCACTATGTGGTTTTAACTACATAGTCTAATTAGTTTTATTAGGTTAATAATATGCCATTAAGGTATATTTATTTATTTTTTTAAATTAAAATCCAAATTTCCCAAGTTCCATTTGAGTGAAAATAGGATAAATTAGGGTTATGTTATATTTTAAGTCTTAATTTTAATGATTTATGATTTTATTGTTATGATTTTTTGGTTGTAAGGTATTAATTATGCCATAAATTCCCTAAGAAAATATAAAAATTAAATCAATTTGTTTGCATCCATAAATTTTCTAAATCAATAATAAAATATTTGTAGATACTTTTTTCAACCAATCCAGTTTGTTTCAGAAATTTTGGGCTTACAGTTTGGTTGTGGTGATTTTTTGAATTTTGGGTGCCTATATGGTAGTTTGAAGTTCCGCATGCCCCTTATAAGGGAACCTAACCCTTTTTATGTGGAATCCAAAATATTATGCTAATGGTCACCCATATGATCATGTAATGAGTATTTTAGTCCCTAAGGGTAGACATGTATGATGGTAGTGTCCACCCTAGAATTTTTTTTTTGATAGTGCATGTGATCACAATAAAGGTATGTTGGTGGTTGGGGAGATATAATTAATCCCCCCAAAAATAATTATCTTTATCCATTCAATGATTTTTGACCACCCCAAAACCTTAACTATTGTTGGAATATTGTTTCAATATTATTATCTATTATTTTTTATTTTAGACATGGTTTTTTTAGTTTGAGCTTGTTTTTTATTATAAAACCATAATTATTCTCTTAGACCTAAATATATTTTGTGAAACCATCTATGGCCACCTAGATATATGGATATGGGGTATCCCAAATTTAGCCTCCATCTATATTTTTCCCTCTTTCATATGGAATAATTTTTGGGTCCTGAAACTTCATGGTTTTCAAGATATGGTTCATTTTCTAAAGAGATTTCCTTTCTTAACTTTTTGAAGGTTTTGGGCTCTTAGAATCCTAGGGATGGGTGGACTTAGAATGAAAACCTCCCTAATTTATTCACATCTATTGTATAATCTCAAAATTAAATATTGATGATGAAAATGAAAAATATTTTCTTCTTTAACCTTGTTGGTGGCCATTAATGGATGTGGTGTAGCTTGAAGCTACTAACGGCCTTTTCAGAAAAAAGAGATCCTAGAAATAGATAGAGACTATAACATAATATGGGTACATTCAAAACAACCCAATTGTGATTTTATCAAATTATATTTAAAAGTTAAATAAAATGGAAAATGGTTAAAATATTAGAGACTCCACTAATGGTATTCATCCATGAATGAGGAAGCATAAGAGAGATGAATATTAAGAAGGAGAGGGTGGATCAATATGGAAAATTTAACCTCTAAAACCTCCTTCCTCTTCTCAAAATTTTTAAAATGAAACATAAGAAGTGTTTTGAAACCTTTATTTCCCTCTGTAAATATTTCTAGGGTTTAATCATCTTGACTAAATCTGACTGTTAAGATAGAAAATATTCAACATTTGGGGTGGGGTGATACATACGCAAGGAGTTAATAAAAGAAATTTTAGATCCCTTTTTAGATCACACTAGGTGTATGATTCCTCATTGTTAATAAATTTTAAAAAAATCAATTTGAAAATTAGATTCAGCTGTAATTTTAGGTGTGAACAAAGCCCTATGATTGGTCATAATTTTTTAAGATCCCCCTTGAACCCAGTTAAGAGATAGGCCAAATTATTCAAGCTAATGGTTTCTCAAACCCAAATATTTTTAATTGATCATAATTTATATACCTTAGATACATGGGGGAATGTTAGGTTTGTTTATAGAGTTTTAGGCTTGTTTGAGAACCTGTAAGCCAATTAGAACAAGTGAGGCTGACATGGATATGTAGATATCTTTTGATTACTTGTGCATTGACATGTGTGTCATTTAATAATGTGATTTTTTTTGATATAATACAAATTTTGTGCCATGAATAGGGATAACTAATGGGAATTCTAGTTACATATAAAGTGCATTATACATTCTAAAAAAATAGCTTATTTTTGTGTAGTCAATCATGTAAACTTTTGGGCATGGCATTTTGGTAATAGATCATGGTTTAAACATTGAAAAATATAGAAATGATTTATTGGTAATAATTATCCCATAATGATCTGATTCATGTACTTAGGTGAGACACCTCGTTAAGGAGTTAGGAATAATACACATGAATAGTTCTCTAGACCATGGACTCTTTAGACAAGTATCATATACTTGGAAATTAAATTAGCCTCTATGCCTATTAAAAAAATGGTAGGATGTTTTAGACATCCACCCATATATTAGAGTGTATGAGGTTTGGATAAGGCTTATAACAAGGTTCCAACTGGGTGTTATGAACTTAAATGATTATAAGGGCCAAGTGATCATTAACGAGTAAGCAAGGTGTTGTGTGTTAGGCCGATGGGAATTTATCATCACCATAGACATATAAATATTACCTTAGAGGAATTAATAGGTAATTTATTGGGATAAATTTATCTTTTTTCTTAATATCATGACATTTTATCATAGTTAGGCTATATAATGACATTCATCCCTATGATCGAGATGGACCTTTCTAGGTTTAACGACCAAATATTTAAAGCAAAACTCACATCATTCCTCAAGTGTGATCAAAGGGTTATTAATTTTATATCACTATGAGTGATGAACTTGGGAATGAATATATATTAATTTTATTGATACCATCCCATTTTCCTTGGTTATAGAATCTTAACCTATAAGTAATTCTAGGAAGAATTGGGAATAATCCTTCTCTAGGTTGAAAGCATTATTTTGGTATTCAATAAAGGTTTATAGAGATCTTAGGGACATGTTTGGTAAAAATGAGGGATAAATAACCTAATTTTATTGTGTATGGGTTTATGTTAAAACCTATCCACATACATACAAGTGTTGTTATATATTATATTCACCTAATGTGATGTACTAGTGATACCATGTGGATGACCTTGTTATGGATCCTCAAGTGGGTCACTTTGTTTTCACCCATTTTGGTGAAAAATCCAAGTATATTTTAAGTAGTGACATATTAATTGTTCTTAGTCACATGATGGATTAAATTTCCATTGGAATTAGACATCAATAATGGTTGTAAAGGAACATGTGGGACTTAAGTGGCATCTTGGTACCTAGATGGTATGATCATTGAATTAATAATGTCATGATTATGTTAGATTTTTACTATCTAATTTTTTTCATATTATATAAATACCAAAGGCATAAAGATATAATTTGGATGTTTTTTATTCAATGTTGTGGTCAAATACCCATTAAAATTATAGCCCATTTCTTGGATAATTTGTTTAGAGAACACCTTTGTGTTTAACCAATGGTGGTTTAGAGGTGAAATTTTTTATTGGGATCCTTGAGAGGAAAATTAGTGTCTTACCTAATTAAAAATAATTTTTGATCATACCTTCCCACATGTGGATAATATTGAATTGATCGATGTATCCATGATAGTTTGAGTTCTTTGATAATAGTGAAATAATTTCTTCATAGATAATTTTTGTTTCCCATGGTGGTGATACCAAATTGAGTGAGTTTCCTATGAGTGGTGAAAACCATGCTGAAAGGTAAGTTTATTTTAGATCCAAAAGTGGCACTAACCCCTAAGTGGGTATACCTTTTTATCTTTCAAATATGTTCATGAGAATAGTATGATTTTACTTTTGTAGCTTGTATGTTAGTTACATAAAGCATCTAGTTTAACGTGGATTTTGATATCCAAGATTTTGTGAGTGTTGACTATTTTGAGATTCTCCTTATCTATTTTTTTGGGCCATTACATCATTTTAATAGTGTGTGTTGTACAAATTCATGGAGAAGCTAGTAGCATGTGGTACCATCTTAGATGCCTATATTGGTTATTGGGGCTTACAATGCCTTATTTTTAGAGCCATTCCACACCCCTATATATATATTATGAGGTTATGGGTTTCCTTGTGCATGAATTTATGAGTATTTAATGTGTTTTACATCAATTATTCTTGAGAATGTTTTTTAATAGGATGAATTTTAAAATGGTATAAATTTCTTAATCATCTAGGAGTCATGTGTACCTTGACTCCTTATATGATGTATGTTTTCACTTAGTTTCAAGGTTTTCATCAATTATAATATGATTTTCATGTAATCACCATGAGAGTGTTATTATAAATTGGATATAGAGGGCTGAGTTTCATGGTAACATAACAGATATAACATTTAAGTCTTGGATGTTATGATGCATTTTGAGGACCCTTTTAAGAGGGGTGTTGTGGTAGAATAAGTTATCATATTTAGGTATCAAATTAATATATTCTTAAAATGTTTACTTTGACTAATACTTATGAAACCCTATTGTCTACCATTTTTGGTAGGTGATTACCTAGCATAGTCCATGAGGTTCATGAGCATGATTTATTAGAACCTTCTCGATCACATTATATTGAGCATCCTTGGTTATGGTTAGAAATTTTTATTTATAATAAAAATCACTAGGATCCACTTGTGATATGTGTAGTGGGTGTTATGTAGCATGAGATTATTATAATTTAAACAAGTGTGCACATGTTTATGCATTTTTATTCCTTTAGAACATCAATTCTAGTGGAGGGGATATTAGGATTAGTTTAACCCTTGAGTGGTGAGAATCCTCTTTTTAATGGATTATTGTAGTTTGTTTTTATAGTGGATTCATATGTACTAGGATTTGTCTTCAAATTTATATTCCATACCCCCTTTGAATTTGGGAAGAGGTTTTGTTTTAGTTAGCACATACAGAGCATCGATATGAGTTGATACTCTCTCACTATCAAGTGATATCATCATAACTCCATTGAGTTTATTATATGTTATATGGAGTTAAGTGTTCCTTATGATAGGATTCATGTACCATTAGTGTTGATTGAGCTACAACCCTGAGCCTTCACAACATTGTGTATTATGATTCATGTTGGCTATAAAAATTGTATTGATGGAGTAGTTTGATGCCTCTATGTAGTTTAACCTTTTATCCTAATTGGGAAATATGTTGTGATAATTTGAATTATATGTTGGTAAGTGGTTGGAGGTCTCAAAAACATGGAGTTTCAATGCATACTTCATTATTGCATGAGGGTATTGAATAGTTATATTTCTAGCTTATTGATATATAAGATCAAATACATTCACTCTTGACCTTCTAGAGCCACACTATTTATTACTGATGTCTATAAAATTTTGAACTTTTACCACTTGATGTGTCATATATTTAATTTATTTTGGTTCTTAATTAGGATTGTTAAGTCGATTGGAATAATCTTTTTATGATTTTACTTGCTTTGTATTTTGAGGATTTTTATCCATTTATTATTTCAAAGCTTTACTAAATGTTGGAGATTATGATTTTATTTCTTATCCTCTATTTTGGATTAAATTGAGTTGTCTATCCATTTTCACCATATTTATTCTTTGGATTATATTAGATTTTTTAGCATTCTCATTTTTTATCCTTTATGGATTGATCTTGGCTAATTATTGAATTTAACTTTACTCCTTGATTGGATTTCTAAATTATTGATTTGTTAAAGTGTATTATTTTGACGATCCATTTCATGTACCTTTCACATTGTGTGAGTGTGGGATTATTATGTGAGAAAAATATTATTATGATTTACATAGGAGATAAGCTTAAGACATGTTACATAACTTGGTGTTAAATTTTTGAGATGTCTCATTTGTTCCTTCTCAAAAGGATGAAAGGATGATGTGAGCCTTAGCCTTATGTTTATGTTGATATTAATATATGTTTCTTTTTTTAATTTAAGAGTGATGTTGATGGGTTATGTTTTGATATTAGATACAACATTATGTGTTGTATGATGGGGGTTCAAGAATCAAGATGAGTGTCTAAAGTTCTCCCAATGGTTCTTGTGGTTAGTATTTTGGCATTGGTATGTGTATCTAAACTCTTCCTAATAGATTGAGGTATGAGGTTTGGGCATGAGAACTAACATATAAATTCCTCCTAATAGGATTCTTGATTAATGTTTAGTAATCAATATTTCATCTTAATTTTTTACAATGGATTAAGTAAATGGGGTTTGGATTAAGGTGATAGAAGAATACAAGTACTAATATTCTACCTAAGTTAAAAGGTTTGGACAATGATGATAAATTAAATTCATGAAGTTCTTCTCCTATGATTCTAATGATTAAAAACCATAATTATCATTATTTGATGGCTTAAGGGCCACTTATTATGCTCTTAACATATAACATGTCTAGGGATATGTGCGGATGACTTGTGGCTTACATACCTTTCATATTATCTTGACACATTTATCTATGTTCTTAGTAAGGTCTTCCTATGGAGAAACCATAGATAAGTATAGTATATAAAGGAGCTAATGGTTATTATTTGATCATAATATTATGAATTATATTCTTATTGCATTGTTGTAGATATTTACCCCTTGAAGTGGCCTAGTCATATTTATCAAGTATTATGTTGTTTCATCAATTATTTTTGTGGATCTACTTATTTTTTATAGATTTATAGGTATATTATTCCATTGTTAAAAAACACAAGTAATTTCACTAGAAGTAGTATTAGAGCACCAATTTGGGAAAATTCATGTGGCATTTTTTTAGATATGGTTTTATGGTTATCCTAAGAGTTGAATAATAAAAAAGCATAACCTATGAACTAGGAAGAATTTAATTTTTTAATCACCACAATATTGTTCAATTTATTTTTTTTAAATAAAAAAGTCTAGATTTTTTTTCCACACCTCATGAAAATTATAAATCATTAGATTTGTTCCATTGAGATGATCACAATGGTACAATTTCTTATTACACTTTTTGGGGCCCTAAAACCTCCATTATAGAGTTTTTTCATGGGTACCAAAAATGGCAAGTCACCCAAAAGAATCCTTATAAGGATAACATAGAATTGGGGACATATGTTTTATGAATAAATAGTTAGAAAGTATGATTTGAAAGTTGTTCACTCTTGCAGATCAGCTTCTAAAAGATAATCCTTCACCGATCAAATTGGGTTCTCCCAATTAGAATAATGACAACTGCAATACCAATTTGAATCACGTGATTCCAAAATTAGAAGTGTGATATATTAATGATCCACTCACTTAGATAAATAAAATATTAAATTTATTTGATATACATCACACCCATGTTCATCAATTGTGGTAATGGCATCCTTATATCTATAAATTGAGTAGTTTAATTTGTATAGATGCTTGTGAGGTCAAAATAAAAATAAGTTCCTTCATGTTACATGGTGAATATTTAATAAGGAGCTTTAGATGCACTATTATTATCTTAGAAAACTAATTCACTCAGTTAGAAAAATTGCAACAAATATGGAGTGTTAAGAATTACATTCAACAATTCTATAATTTATTCTTGTATATGGATGTCATCAATGAGGAAAACATGACTGACCTATTCTTGGGTGGGCTCAAAGATAACATCTAACTTAAGGTTCAAATATTTAATCAAAATTTGGTATATAAATCCATACCATTAATGTGAAAGGTGGAATTATATATAGTCAAATGATTGGATTTCACTAATGTTTGTGAGTGAAATTCCACAACACCATTATTTCCTCATCTTATAAGATTGAAACCTTAATAAATGAAGATAAGTGTACTAAAGAGTTATATTTTGGCTATGAAAACAAGTGGATAAATGGACATAAGTGTGATAAAAAGAGTTTATTATAAATTTAATATGGTAATGAATATGAAAAATATGATGAGGTCTTAGGCAAGGGTATAAAAGATCTACAAGAGGAATTTGTAGACTCTCACCATAATATATCATTTCATGCACTTTCAGGTATCAGTACTCCTCAAACTATTAAGGTGTTGTCTTTCCTCAATAAATATAAGGTGATAGTGTTGATTTAATCAATGAAGAAACATAAATTCATAAAAAAATAAATTAGCTACTTATATAAATTGTGTATTTCACCCAAATTCATAATTTTAGGTCATGATTACAGATGGTGGCACAATCAAATTTTCTATAAAATGACACAGTATTAAGTTTTCTATGAGATAATACATGCTATATTATCATATGTTTTTTATTCCCAATGTTGGGGCTAACATTTTTTTTGGACTACAATGGCTCAAAAATTTGGGCACCATAACAAAATAGTTTATAGGAACTATTCATGTACTTTAATTTTAAAGTTAAAATACTTTAACTATGTGGATTATGGAAAAAAAATATCCACAATTAGTTAGTTTGTATCAGTTGATAAATATTATTTAAAAAGGGGTGAAAGGATTTGTAGTGTGATTGTTTTTCATTGTTTTCCATCTATTTTTAGCATTGTGCCAAAAAGACTACCACAATTAGTTTACATCAGATGATAAATATTATTGAAAATGGGATAAAGGATTTGAAGTGTGATTATTTTCCATAATTTTTTAGAAATGTGCCAAAAGGACTACTACCAAGAAGAGAACATGAACATGCCATAAGCCTATTTTTAGGTAGTTCACCATATCATTTACACTCTTATATTAGAATGATCTCTTTTGGCTAAACCTATGGTAGGAATGAGACAAATGAAAATAAAATGCTCTTGGTACCCTAATATAAAATAAATAAAAATATAATAAATCCTTAACTTATACATGAAAATGGGAGTTGACACATTATAATACATGATCTAAATATTAAGTAAAAATTGATTGTAACTAAATCATATTTAAGTATGTGTTATCATAACTTAGAGACAAAATATTAATAAACAAAATTTCAAATTATGTCTTAAGTGTGACTACCCTATGGTGGAGATAAGTTATCTTTATCCATGGATATTTTAGTGTACATCTTTTCACTTTATGATATATTAGTAGAGATCTAAAATAATTAACTTGGAGTTATTGATAAGTTGATCTATCAAGATTCCTATAGATTATTATAACATATTTAATACTATACTTTAGACTTATAGTGACTTCTAGGAATAAGTCTACATAAGGTGAGGGGGATAGGAAACTGCAATTCTTATAATGCTAGTTTTTTTTGGACTTTTTGGTTATTATACACATTTCATGTTATGACATGATATTTATGTTATATGATACATGATATGTTTATTATTAAAATATTATTTATATACTATATATTATGTTCCTAATATTATTAGTTTATTACATGATTATTATTCCAATGTTGGTTATGGATGATTTCACGTAGATTATTGAGATGCATAATAAATTATCATATTAGTTAAGCTAATACTAAATTATCATGTGATTTTATATTAAGCATGTTGATATTACCTCATGTGGATTATTGAGATGTTGTGATATGGAAGTTTTACATATGCATTTTTTTATTGTTGGATATCACTTGAGATGCTTACATTCAATAACTTTCGCTACCTAGAGTACTAAAATTTATTGTGTAAAATTATGTGCAAGTCAAAAATATTTCCAATTGATGGAAATAAGAATAAAAAAATCACAATTAAACCATTGGAATTATTTTTTTAGTGGATCCATGACTCCCTTAGATTAGAATCCAATGCTAGTATTATTGTTTAATCTATTCATGAGTTTTTACCCTCTTCAACCCTCCTAGCATATTTACACCCCTTGTCACTATTAATTACCTTTTTAAAATATATTATAAGTCACATTAACATTAAATAAAATTATAAATGTAAATTTTTAATCCAACTAAGTGGACCCCTCAACCAAAACATGAATAAGAATTTAGAGCAATGTTAACAAGTTGATATAAATTGTTTTAGAGGTTGTTGTAAGTGCATTTAAGGATCATTTTAACTAAGGGATGACTACAATTTTTTTTTAAGTGTTAAAAAAGTTATATCACAACCCATGTACCCATTTATGGTAAAGGTAAATCATAACATTAATGGTATGATAATTTATTACTTTCTCACATGGGTGTGTAAGGTGAGTTAATGCTAGAGAAGACTTTTTGGAGAAGATCCAAAGAATGGGAAGGGACAAGTGCTATATTTTTGTTAACCATTTTTACCTTAGGCAAAAATTGGTTAACCCCATATAGTTAAAATCTTGTATAAGGGATTTTTATAATGTCATATGGTATGTTGTAGTTCATATGATGTCATTTCATATGCCATTCTAGCTTTTGTCATAGTCTATCTTAGTCATTGTGTCATTTGGTGTCTTAGGGGTCATTGTAGAGTCATATATGTATATGTAAAGTTTTCATGGTGTAAAAATAGGTAAATATCATGGAAAAGGTATGTAGAAGCCTCAAATAGTTCATTTAGAGATGCAAAAGTTTAATAACAAGCTTTTTGAAGCCAAACCATCATTGGGATGTCATGAAGAACCATAATAGATAACTTGATTTTGAAATTTATAAATATCTCAAAAATCCTTATGTGACCATTAGATCATGTGTGATCAATTCCCTTATATCCAAGATCATTCTTTTCAAGCTTCATATCTCAGTGAGTAGTCTATCTTGATATCTAATGCTTCAAATTTTAGCTTGTTAAGTCTAAGGGGCCAGGTCATCTAGGATGTCATCTAGAAATGAATGGACCAACTCACTTGTAAATTTGACAAATATAAATCAAAAATATAAATGAGATAAAGGATTATAGTGCCTTGGAGTTTTTCATGCCAAGAACATGCTCTATAAGTTTCATGTCCACATGAGCTTTCTATCTCAATTTATGAATCTTCAAAAGTTGAACCAGTAGAGTAAGATGTCCATACAAACATCAAAATTAAGATATGGAAAAAAACCATTTGAGTCTAAAAAGTGATAGTCATCTGAATGTCATTGATGGTTGCATGAACATATTTGACATTCACATAAATATCAAGTAAAAAAGTAATTTAATCTTAAATTTGATGGTCACATGGATATCAAATAACAAAAGCATGGATGTCAAATTTGATCTCGTAAAGTATCCATTGGATTTCAAAGAATGGGTCTTATCAAATCTAATAGTCCATGTTGCATCATACATATTGATCCAATAATGCGAGATGAGTCAAAATCTCAAGGAGCTTGAGAGACCACTACATAGCATAATAATGGAAGTAGATAGATTAACAATGGATCCTAAGTGCAAATGTGGGGCTAGAAAGTGGAACCAAATCGAATAGATATTGAGAAGTAAAAGGTAGATTAATGATTAATTGCCATTTTTACTGAGTAGGATCAATGGTGTGAGATGGGTTGAAGGGTCAAATTTTGATAATTAGGATCTATGGGACCAATGGAAATAGAGATAGCTAGGCACAATTTGATTAGTCTAAGTTATTTTTTGATAGATAAGGTCAAACCAAAATAATGATTTTTAACAAAAGAAATAATGTTTTTCAAGGCCATCATTCTGCCATTAGAGATTGATCAAATTCCAAGGAGTGGACATAGCCATATATCCAAGGGTTAAAGGACATAAAGGGACTTCCTTAAATCTAAGTATGGACTTATAGTTTGACATTTTATAGTTCATAGTGTTCATTCTATGATTGTGTTCCCTATTCTTAAAGGAGTTTATGTACATGGTGAATCCTCAATTTTTGTAATGACATAATAGGTGTAGTATGACCTATTTGGATCAATAAAGGGGGATATATAGTCTATAGGTCCCCATCGATATAATGAATATAGGAAAATAAATAGTCTAAGATTGGATTTCTTTTTATAGTGGACTTATGAACATGGGGACAATCTTGAGCATGATCCAATTTGAAAAAGAGCTATCATTTAAAAGGATGTTACAAAGGTATACATGTATACTCCAATGGTTTAATCTCCAAGACCAACTACATGAAAGTGACCCTTCTCTCCACTCTTTCTTGCCTAGATAAACCAGTTAGGATTAATTAATAATAAGACAAAATTTTGATAGATGGATCTAATGGTTGAAATTGAATCTATGTTAGAACTAACTAACAATAACTTGATCATGTTATTTCAACCATAAAGAATAATTAGTGAAGGAATAATTTAATTTTTGAACGGATTGAAGTGACCTAGATCAATCAAAAGGCTTGAATTAGCATAAATTCAAAATTAGTTATAACTGTAGTTCAAATAGACTTGTGCTCATTTAATTCCCCTTTGGACTTCTTTTTTCCCACTTCTCTCTCAAATGTTATAATTAGATGCCATTTTGGCATTTTTAATCTAATTCAACTCTATGTATAGTGGAGACTTGATGGAATGATGACATATTTTGCATTTGAAAAGTAATGCAAATCTAATTTTATGTTGTTAAACAATTATCTTAGTGTGTTAGTGATGTATGGTGATGCAAAGTGATAATTATCTATCCTTTCTTCCCTTATCATTTTATGTTTGTGCAAGGTTTAATTTTATAAAATGTCATAAAAACTATTGTCAAGTGTATGATCTTGTATTTTAAGTGTAAAATGAGCTTTAGTGACTGCAACTAGCCTATGGTTCACTTACCTTGCATAGCTCTCATGCATCTCACCTCCATATTTAAATATTCATGTTAGAATCCATAAGACTTAGAAGTTAGTTTGTCTACCTTTTTTCTTAGTGTAAGAAATTATGATGGTCATTTAGAAGACATCTTGATGTATCACCTCCTTTAGAATAGGTTTAATTCATGAAATCTCTAACTATTTTCCCCATAAGTAATTATTTGGCATAGATAAGAGAATTTCAATATACATTTAGGGAGCTATCCCTTAAATATAGGGGCTCATTTCCAATAAAGGTACACCCACATACCTAAAATTTTACCCATGTTGCCAAAATCTAGAAGAATATTGAACAACTTATTCTATGGTGGAAGATTTGGTGACAATAGTTCTAGCACACCCGGTGGGATAGGGTCCAAGAGTGTGGAAATATTGTTGGTGTATCTTTCCTCTATCATCTTTTGGAATCAATCAACCTAGCACCAATGGTGACTCCAAATGATACATTATGGTTGTAAGTAGTCCAAGTATCTTTAGTTCAATTTTTTATTAGTTTTAACATCTAATTCTATGCATGAGGTTGATATTAACAGCTATGGTAAGTAATCCTACCATGGACCTCCTTATCAACCTTGCTATAAACCATAGTATACTACCCAATAGTCCTATCAAAATGTACCTAAATCTTATGAGCCATGGTATCCCTATATTCCTCCATTTCCCCCATATAAACACCATGTTTTTGGACATACTTATGATGGAGGCTACCAAGATACCTATCAAGAAATGCCCCCCTATTAATCCTAATATGAGCCGTATCAACCATAACATGATGCCTATGAATGTCAAGAGTACTCCTATGAGTCTTTCCATGGGGAATAAGATGTTTACATAAATTATACACAAAGGTATTACAAGGTAAGATGTATATTCATTTAGGCTAAAATGCAAAAAAATAAAACTAGTCTTGATCCTCATCATTACCCTCCTCCTCCACTTTTTCCACCTTATATAAAGTCTTTGTTGTCATATATATCATATTTAATAGTTAATGAAGATGAAATGATAACATGGGATGATGAGTATGATGTGTTCTCTAATCATCTCATGAAATGGTTGAGAGGTGCCATCCAAAATTATATATAGAAGTTGGATACATTTAAAGCACTATAAGGAACTAAATGGGAGATCAAGGAACAAATGGACTTGGAAAAAAAATGCCTTCAATGCTCAATAGATAGGTTAAGTATGTGGGAGGAAAAAGAGCTAAAAAAACATGTTGTTATTGAATAAACTCAAGGATACTATTGGTAAGATGAAAATCCTACTTGTGTAGATGTTTGTCCTTCTAACCAGCCCAAGAGGTCACTTCTCTATGAGCTTACTAGTTATTTTATCTTTCCTAAATCCATTCATAAGTCTTCTCCTTCAACTCACACTCCATCTCTAATTCATTAACCTCTCATCACATCTCATCCTTCACCTCATATTCCATATCTTTCACATGAGCCTATCCATCAACCTTTCACCTTACACCTTCTTGAGGAAGAACCCATATTGAGAGAAGCAAGTGAAGAGGAGCAAATCCAAGTCAAGGCTAACCAAAAGGATGTCATGATTGACTATGAGGAATAAAGCACCATAAGGACTCCCCTTGGTGAAAAAAGGGTAATTTTACCTTCTTGAATAAATATAAACATAGTGAAGACTCTTCTGCTACTATTTATGAGGAATGTGGCCAAGAATTAAAGTGAGAGGAATTTGAAGAAGAATTTATGTCTAATCATGGTGTTGTGGATGACCATCGTAAGCATGAGTTAGAGTTTACTATCAAGGAATAAGGTCAATTCACTCCTCAAGAAGTTATCATCCTAAGATAGTCTCATGAGACCAAGATAAATGAAATGTATCTTGAAGATGACACTCATGAGGTGGATGAAAATGACTTGTGGTATAAGTTTGATTTCATATGCCTTAAGTTTGATTAGATTAGTAAGATTACTCCTCCTCCCAACAACTCTACATATGATTTGGATAATTTCTCTAGAAATAATGTTTATTATTTTGTCAATAAGTATGAATAAATTTCTCATGTTGTGAATGAAAAAGAACTATGGCAAAATCCCAATTCCATATACAAAGAGTTTGACAAGATGGGTAAGTCTCTTTTTTCTCTAAGAGATTTTATGTCTAATGACAATGTTTCTAATGATAGTAATGATCATGTTAATAAGTATTCCATCAATCAGAAATATGAAGGTCATTATATTAATCAAAAACCTATTGTCATAAAGCAATCTAATGATGTTAGTGTCCAAGAGATTATAGACATGGAAAGTGAGGGTAAGGCAAAAGTTATTTCACCTTAAAAATAGTTAAGAGACCCACCTAATATTAATCCATATCCAAAGGTATTGGATCATGAAGAATAAAACCTTGATGCTTTCAAACATCAAGTACAATTTGTCAAGGACAAAATCAAGGCTAAGAGAGCTATAATATTTTCAAACTTATATATTAAGGGCCAAGTACATGAGAAGGTGGAGAAAGAGTTTTCCATGGAGGACAAATATGATTGGTAGATTCAAATAAATCTCTTTCAAGAGATTGAAGATATTTTCCATGTTGAGGGTCAAGTACTTGAGAAGGTGGACAAAGATTTTTCCATGGAGGACAATGAACAAGATTGGGTGGACTATTCAGATCTTCTTGATGAGCTTGAGGAACTTTTAGCTAAAGAGAAACCCATTCTTATTGAGGACACTATAGAAACTAAAAATGAAAGCCTTATTCAAACACCATTAGAGGTAATAGCTAAATAACCATATGAGGAAGCTAAAGCTATTTGGATGCAAGAATATTTCATTTCTATAGCTATCATATTAGGAGTTTCTTGGTTTTCATTGAACATCATGCCAATGAAGTTAGAAAACACCATGAAGAAGATGGATTCATCAATGTCAAGGATCAAAAGGATACGTGTCTTGTGAAAACCTTCATGTCATAAATCAAGAGAGGTTTCAAAATTACCCTTTGATCTTAGAGGAAGTGTTCATCTCAGATTAGTTAGTGCTTGAGTTAGTTTGTTTAGGTGTGTGTTTCCTTTCTTGTTGTGTGTTCCATAAGTACTCATGAAGCATAAGTGTGTTTTTTCTAAAGTTTCTTATCTTGTGTATTTATTCCTCTTTATCTTTCCTCATGTTTTATGTGTTTTCAAAGTTAATTTATATGTCAAACCTAAATTACAAGGGACCCTATATCCCAATGGATAGGACTAGGCAACTGATCATGTCATAACAAGCATGTCACCCTTAGGAAATCACCAAGAATGTTGACCATTTTTACCTTAGGCCAAAATGGGTCAACCCCCTATATTAAAATTCTTGTATAGAGTATTTTATAATGTCATAAGGTATGTTATAGTTCATATGATGTCATTTCATATGCTACTCTAACTTTGGTCATAGTCTAGCTTATTTCTTGTGTCATTTGGTGTCTTAAGGGTCATTTTAGATTCATATATGCAAGTGGAAAGTTTTCATGGTGTCCTAATAGGTCAATATCAAGGAAAGGGTCCATAAAGGGTTTTAAGAGTTAATTTAGAGCTAGAAAGGTTTAGGAACAAGATTTGTGAAGCTAGACCATCATTAAGAGACTGGATAACTTGTTTGTGTAATTTATAAATATGTTAAAAATCCTCACATGACCATAAGATAATGCAAAATCAGTGTCCTTAGTGACAAGACCATTTTCTACAATTTTCATTTTTTGATGAGTCTTTTATCTCAAAATCTTAGCCTTCAAAATTTAGCTTGCTAAGTCTAAGGGGCCAGACTATCTAAGATGTCATCCTAAAATGAATGGACTAGATCACATGTGCATTGGATAAATGCACCTAAAAAATACATACAAGCCCAAGGATTATATTACCATAGAGTTCTTCATGCTAGGAATATGTTGTGAAAGTTTGTGCAAGTTTCATGTCTACATGAGCTTTCTGGCTCATGTTATGAAGAGTCAAGGTTGAACTAGTAGATTAAGACATCCATGCAAATGTCCAAATCAAGCTACAAAAATAAACCATTTGAGTCTAAAAATTTATAGTCATATAAATACAATTGATAGTCATGTGGACATATTTGATGTTCATGCAAACATCAAAATAAAACTTGACAAAAACAAACCATTTTGAGATTAAATTTGATGATAATATTGATGTCAAATGATAAAAGTGTAGATGCTAAATTTTAGCTTTTAAAGTATCCATTGGATTTCAAATAGTGAGTCCCAAAAGATATGAAGGTTGACATTGAATTATACATCTTGATTTGATGATGTGAGATGAGTTAAAGAGTTAAGGAGCTCAAGAGGCCACCACATGGCACAAGCATGGAAGTAGATAGAATGATAGTAGATCCTAAGTAAAAATATGGGGTGGCCAAGTGGCACTAGCTAAAATAGAGATTGACAAGTCAAGGGAAGATCAATAATTCATGGTCATTTTTACTAATTAGGATCAATAGTGAAATATGGGCAAAGTTTCAAGATCTAATAGTGAGGATATATGGGACCAATGAAAATATAGATAGCTAAGCATAATTTGATTGGTTTAAGTTAGTTTTCTATAGCTAAGGTTAAACCAAAGGAGTGGTTTTTACCAAATCAATAAGGTCCTATAAGTTCTTCATTCTACCATTATAGATGGAACATACATCTCCATGTAGCCAAGGGTTAAAGGACATAAAGGGACCACCACTAAAGTTGAGTATGGAATTTTGGTTCAACTTTTTATAGCTCATAGGGTTCGTTCTATGACTGTGTTTACTATTATTAAAGGGATTTGTGTACATGGTGAATACTTTGTTCCTCCAATGACATAATGGATCAATTTGGACCTACTTTTATCAAGAAAGGGGGATATATAGTCTATAGGTCCCCATTGACATAATGAATATAGGAAAACCAATAGTTTGAGATTGTTTTGTCCTTTACAGTGGACCTATGAACATGGGCATGAGTTCGAGCATGATCCAATTTGAATAATAGATAGCATTTCAAAGGATGCCATAAAGGCATACATGTAGACCCCAATGGTTTCATATCTAAGACCAACTACATGAAAGTGACCCTTATTTCCACTCTTGCATGCCTGGATGAACCAATTGAGAGCAATTAACAATAAGACAAAATTCTAAGAGGTAGATTTGATGGTTGTAACTACATTGATGTTGAAACTCAACTCATAATAATTTGATCATGTCATTGCAACCATAAAGAAGAATCAATGAAGGAATAATGTAACTATGAAATAGATTTAAGTTACCTAGATTAATCAAAAGGATTGAATGAGTATAAATGCAAAAGAAATAGTGACTATAGTTTAAATGGAGTTGTGCTTATTTGATTCCCATTTGGACTTCTCTTTTCCCTCTTCTCTCTCAAATGCTACAAGTATCCACTATTTTTTCATTTGTAATATAATTCCACTCAATGTATGGTAGAGCCTTACTAGAATCATGTCATATTTAGCCTTTGAAAATTAATGAAAATCTAATTTTGAGTTATTAAACAATTGTGTAAGTATGAAAGTGATGTATAGTCATGTAAAGTGATAATTCTATATCCTTTATTCCCTTACTCTTTCATGTTTGTGAAATAATTAATGTTATAATAGGTCATATAAAGTGTTTTCAAGTGTATGAGCCCATATTTTAAGTATAAAATGAGCCTTAGTGTCTAGAACTAGCCTATGGTTCATTTCCCTTGGATAGATCTCATGCATCTCACCTCCATATTAAAATACTCATGTTATAATCCATAAGACTTGGAAGTTAGATTGTGTTCCTTATTTCTTAGTTCATGAAAGTATGATGGTCATATGAAATACATCTTGGTGAATAAGCTCCTTTAAAGTAGGTTTAATTCATGTAATCTCTAACTCTTTTCCCCATAAGTAATCAGTTGGCATAGATGACAACATTTCAAGATACATTCAGGGAGGTAACCCTTAAATCTAGAGGCTCATTTCCAATATAGGTACACCAGAAATGTTCCCATGTTACCCAAATCTAGAATAAACTTGAACAACTTCTTTTAGGATGCAATATCTGGTGACAATAATTTCCATTGTCCATTTGGTTTTAATTGACTTCTATATAAGAGCAAGGAAGCCTTCTTGGAATTTTTTTTTATCATTTTCAAAGAAGAGATTTGAGGTTATCTTGAGAAATAAAATAAGGAGATTAGATAAGGATTGGGAGAGCTTGGTTTGGGAAGGAGTTAGCTTGATACAAATACTTTTATAAGATCCCCTTTATTTAGAGTCAAGTGGTGTACCTAAGGTAGGTGTTCATATCTCCCATTCATGTTCCAGCCCATTATTTTAAATAGAAACCTATCTTATTTTATTTCATTATGATTTCAATAGGATGTAAGGTCATTTAGCTTACCCTCTCTTCTTGTTTTTTTCCATGGATATGCTTATGCCCATCATGTGTGTTTTCTTTATCTCTTTTATATTAGCTATGAAAAATACCTACATTTTTTTTTTGTTTTTACCATCTTTTTTTAGATTTAAAATCATATATTTATGTTTCATAAATGGGATTAGATTATTTTACATGGTATGTGCCTTCATGTTTAGGGTTTAACCAAGGGAACCAAGTTCCAAGTCCTCTTATGAAGCTCCAATACAAGGGGTTTTGAAAAATGAAAACCATACATTTTATAAGGTTATACCATGGAAAGGGGGAAGGATTTAAGTGAGGGAGATAGTCCAATTCATCCTTAACCCACCCCCATAATGTGGAAAGTGGAAATTCTCACCCAAAATGGATGAATTTAGAGTCCTGATAAGTTTTGTGACTCTTTTCGGTTTCCATATGTGTATTCTAAATTTATATATGAGTGTTATTGTATTTATTATTTATGGGTTTTTTGAGGAGATTAATGTGGAAGCCTCTTTATATAATAAATTTATTTGAGACTCCTACTTGTATATCTAGTTGAGCTTGTTAGAATGCCATTATCCACTTCCTTTCTTGCTTATATTACCTTACCTTGAAATTTTAGCATAATTCATGCTTGGAAATGAGAGACCTAGGCTCAAGGGTACCTTTGGAATCCACATAATGATGTAAAATTATGGTATGTTATCCCCTCCTTGGTTTAGCATTATGAGTTCACTTGAGATCTTGATTGGAGACTATTTATTGTTTTTCATAGTTAATCATAAATAAAGTTCAAATATTGTTTTATATTGTTAGTTTAAATGGATTTCATTAATCTAAAGAAAGCATAGATTCATATGTATAACGTTTATAATTCATTTAAAATTATAAATTTTCTAAAATTTGATGAAAATTAAGAGTAATCAAGACTTTTATATGATTTATGGTTTAATTTTATTAATAATATTTTACTATTATGAATTTTTAAAGGAAATGTACTTTTTTTCATTAAATCCTTAAGAAAATATAAAGACTTAAAGAATTTATTTTACATATAAAATGATGATAAATTGAGCTTAAAATAGTTTTAGATTAAATAACATTAAAAAATTTCATCCAACCTATTTCATTTCATGAATTTTGGGCTTATGGTTTCATCATAATTAATTTTAGAATTTTAGGTTCATGTAGGGTAGTTTGAAGTTTCATAGACTCCATAGAAGGGAACATTACACATTTTCTAGTGAAACCTAGAAATTTTACCTATAGTCACCCATATGACCTTAAGGTAATTAGTTGAGGTCTTAAGGGTTGGTAGGTATAATGGTAGTGACCTCCACAACAAAGGTTTTTAGTAGTGCATGTGAGCATTGTTAGGACCCGAAAGCACAATTGATTACCTTTGTATAAGCAACTTAACACGCGGAATTAAACCAAAAGTAACAAGTAACTAGAATTCAGAAATAACATAGAATATGAGAGACAATACCCAATTGTATTAATACTCTTCCAGAAGGAAATACAATAAAGAATATGCCACAGTCTTCTTCCTTACACACCTCTAGGGCTCCCACACCTCTAGGGCATAAACAGTAAATCTCTTCAAGAGCTCACTCTCTCTCTCTCTCTCTTACGGTCCCAAAACACAACTCAAACACAGAGTTGGTGTTCACCTCCAACCAGTCAGTATCACTACTACCAGTACACAAGTGCTCCACACACTCCAAAATTGAGTACTCCATGCACTCCAAGTACTCAATGTACTCCAAGTAGATCTCCCTTGATCTTTCTACCTATTGTGTTGTTATCACCTTTGATCTTGCTGCCCCATAGATCACCTTTGACCTCACACACACAAACACCTGCAAATCAATGATCTTACTTACCCATGTAGATCTCTCTACACCCTGAAGAACCCTTGTCCTTGGCTCACCAAGTCCTTATGATTCTCCAAACCAGTACCCTAGTGGATCTTCTCCTTGATCTTGCACACCTGTAGACGAACCTGATCATACACACTCAGCACCCCTATGGAACTAGGAGGACCTACCCTTGCTCTCTTCACTCGCAGAAGGAGCTAACCAAGCTCAACTCTAAACTAGAACAAATTACAATATAACCCATGAGTCTCTTAAATAGATCTCATGCAAACAATAATTAGACATCTAATTACAATAATTAGATCCGTAGCTCCAAGACTAAAATTATCCTTTACATGAAAACAATTGGTTCATTAACAAACTATCCATAACACTCATAGTTCAAAACTACATAGGTGACTGACGTCGGTCCCTATCTGGCTGGAGATGACTGACATCGGCTGATCCCTGACTGATGTCAATTTGCTCTACACTAGATATGACCGACATCAGTTGATCAGACTGTCACCGGTTGCTCTACAACTTAGAAACCTCTCAATAACCTCCTCCATGTCTACATCAGTGAAGCTTTTAGCTCCACAACCTAACAATCTCCCACTTGGAGATAAATAGCTGCATTATACCTATCCCTATACATTATCTAATTTATTTCTTGGCTTGTATCCCTCTTCAAGCTTAATCTTGAAGACCAACCACCACACAACCTATGGTGTAACACCTGTCATCCAAGTAACCTGCCACATCTGAAGTCCTGACCTTGCATAACATGTCAACCTACTGCTGGTCCCTCTCAAATACCTGAGAACACACTGAACTACTTTTTAGTGCTTCCTTCCCAGATTGACTACAAACTTTCTGACAGCACCCACTGCTTGGGCAAACTCAGGGAGTACACATGTACTCAACCTCATCATGTGATTGGGGACCCTGTTCTGTGAACTATCCATCCATAGGTGCGTTTGCCATTCTACATCTTGCACTACCTTCACACAATCATCTTATGACAACATCACCATGTGATCTTCCCTATCTCTAGGATTACTCGTGCCAAAGAATTTTTTTGCTCCCAAATCCTTCATGGCAAACCACTGAACTAACATTACTTTAGCTCAGCAAAACCCTATATGTCTGAACCTACAACAAGCTCATCCTCCACATACAGTAATAGCATAATGTCGTGACCATCATCCACCCTAGTAAGATAAACACAATGGTTACACTGACATTGACTAAAGCCATACTTTGTCATCCACCTATCAAACCTGTACCACTATCTTGTAGCTTTCTCAAGACCATATGACCTAGCCTTCTGTCTCACGTGTCCATTCTCTCTATTCTTTAACCAAAGAATCCATTCATCTCTTAATGCTTTCATATCAGCTGACAACCCTACCAAATCTCTCATTTGGTTCTTCTCCAAAGAAATCATGCCATGCTCTCACTGTTTCTTGGATCCTTCCTACTCTATAGTGAGCAACTAGTATAAAGAAGAGGAATAATGAATTTGAGGCTTACTTAGCCTTTCAGTCCTCCACATGGGTGTTTGAGACTCTTTGATAGCTTGCTATCTACCCAAAAGCCATTTTAGTGACCAACCTCGGTCACCACACAGTCTACATCTGATTGACATCAATTCCATGTGACTGTCTAGGTTATCGATGCCAGTTATCCTACTGACGTCAGTCTCCACCTGCCCGACACACTAACTCCTCTGGTCTGCACATGACCAACATCGGTACCTATCTGTTCGATGCCGATTCCTCTTGACTGATGTCGATACCTGTGTTTGCCTGTGAGTGATGAATTTTTACCTGCGAGCTCTCTTTAGATCAAAACCCTATCCAAATTTCCCTACTCAGAGTTACTCAGCCTTCTCCACTAATCTCTATCTATCATCTCCTTCATAAACACCAAGGCTTTCTAGTTCTTAAGTCTTTCAAACACATCTGACTTTTTCTTAAGAACATACATCTCCTTCTTGCTCATGTGACAAAGCTTACAAAGCCACATCCTTGCAATAGAAGAAGAATCAGTAATACAAGCAAGTATATAAAGAGTACCTACTTTCTTACCACTTGCTAATTCAAGTCCATCCACTGTGAGAGTTCCTGTGCATCTCTGATCACCCAACTTTTCTAAAGCAATTAGCCACATCTTCAAGACTAGGACCTGCATGACCTTCTTCAACACCCATGTGTTGGCCACCTGCAATTTCAACAACACTTCCCCTTTGCCAATACTTTGACAAGGCTCACTAGCCCCTCTATTTGGGGCTGCATGGAAAGAGGTAATAGAATCTATAAACCAAGATTCTACTTTATCCAAGGAACATCCCAGAGCATCCTATGTAACAACACCTGCAACATCTACTTCTTTAGTTCCTTCATGCTGATCTTCTACCAACCAACAATATTTTGTTTACCTACTCTTTCTTTCCATAACACCGTAATTGACCATTTGTGCTTTTCAATTCCTCCATTCTTAGCTTAATTACTTTTGCCATTGTTATATTCCCACTCAATTAGAAACCCCTGAGAGTGACCTGTAACCAAACACAAACTTGCTCCCTACAACCTTAGCTCTGATACCAACTGTTAGGACCCAGAAGCACAATTGATTACCTTTGTATAAGTAACTTAACATGCAAAATTACCTAAGGGAACTCATAAAGGAAAGCAAAATAAATATGGAGGAGGTAACCTCTAGCATTTGTGCTGCTATTGTAAACATTGGAAAAAGAGCAAATGAGGAAATCAAAATTTTGGAGGGGCCTAGCAAGAGAACTAGACAAAGCTCAAGAAAGAAAGCAATGTAAGAGGGAGCTATGCAGGCGACTGCTACCATCCAGGACACTGTTGTGAAAGGTAAGGAAGTAGTGAAGATGATATTAGAACTAGAAGAATAGTTCCTAGTTCTTTTAGTTGGTTCTGCTAGTTGGTTATGTTTTCTAGTCTTGGTACCTAGTTATTTGAACTTTTACTATGGAGTTTCAAGGTCTCTGTAAAACCTGGGGTCTATCTTTGGTTGTTCATTTGTTAGCTTCAGGTCTTTGTATCTTGGTTTTGTTACTTTGGTGAAGTAGGCTTTAGGCTTGCCTGTGGACGTTACAGTTTTATCTTTCTCCTTTTGTTCAGGGTTTCAATGTCCCTTCAAAACCTATTTTTACCTTAATCTAAAACTTAACATGTAGAATTAAACTAGAAGTAACAAGTAACTAGAATTTAGAAATAACACAGAATATGAGAGACAATACCCAATTGTATTAATACTCTTCCAAAAGGAAATACAATAAAGAAGATGCCACAGTCTTCTACCTTACACACCTCTAGGGCTCCCACACCTCTAGGGCATAAATAGTAAATCTCTTCAAGAGCTCACTCTCTCTCTTATAGTCCCAACACACAACTCAAACATAGAGTTGGTGTCCACCTCCAACCAGTCAGTATCACTACTGTCAGTACCACCAGTCAGTATCACTATTTCCAGTACACAAGTGCTCCACACACTCCAAAACCAAGTACTCCACGCACTCTAAGTACTCAATGTACTCCAAGTAGATCTCCCCTGATCTTGCTACCTATTGTGTTGCTGTCACCTTTGATCCTGCTGCCCTGCAGATCACCTTTGACCTCACACACACAAACACCTACAAATCAATGATCTTACTTAACCATGTAGATCTCTCCACACAATAAATAACCCTTGTCCTTGCCTCACCAAGTCCTTATGATTCTCCAAACTAGTACCCCCGATGGATCTTCTCCCTGATCTTGCACACCTATAGACCAACCTGATCATACACACTCGGTACCCCTATGGAACTAAGAGGAGCTACCCTTGCTCTCTTCACTCTTAGAAGGAGCTAACCAAGCTCAACTCTAAACTAGAACAAATTATAATACAACCCATGAGTCTCTTAAATAGATCTCATGCAAACAATAATTATACATCTAATTACAATAATTAGATCCATAGTTCTAAGACTAAAATTAGCCTTTTACATGCAAATAACCGGTTCATTAACAAACTGTCCATAACACTCACAATTCCAAACCGCACTGGCGACTAACATTGGTCCATGTCTAGCTGGAGATGATCGATGTTGGCCAATCCCTGACTGATGTCAGTTTACTTTGCACTAGATATGACCAACATCAGTTTATCAGACTAACACTTGTTGCTCTGCAACTCATCAACCTCTCAATAACTTCCTCCATGCCTGCATCAGTGAAGCTTTTAGCTTTCATGAATTTTGGGCTAATGGTTTCATCATAATTAGTTTTAGAATTTTAGGTTCATGTAGGGTAGTTTGAAGTTTCATAGACTCCTTAGAAGGGAACATTACCCATTTTGTAGTGAAACCTAGAAATTTTACCTATAGTCACCCATATGACCTTATGGTAATTAGTTGAGGTCTTAAGGGCTAGTAGGTATAATGGTAGTGACCTCCACAACAAAGGTTTTCAGTAGTGCATGTGAGCATTATCAAGGTATGTCATCAGTTGAGGAAACCATTTGTATTTTAAGCCACATAATTAGTCCCAAACACCCTTATTTCCTTTTGGTATACCAATTAAAAATGACTAATCCCAAACCTTAACCACCAATATAATATTATTATCCATTAAAAAATTAAATTTAGCCATATTTTTTTTACGGTCTAAGCTTGATATATTTTTTAAAACATGAGTTATTTGCTTAGACATATACATATTTTTTTGAAGTTGTCTATGACCACCTAGAGACCTAAAGGTGTTGTGACCCAAAAGGAATCCCCTTCAAAATTTCACTATATTTTACATGTAATATTTAGGGCTTGAAGCTTCATGGTTTTCAAGACATGGCTCATTTATCAAAGAGAGGTTATTTTTGAAATTTTTAACATTTATATGATCTTGGAATCCTAGGGACATGTGGACACAAAAATTAACCCTCCTTAATTTTTACCCTTCTATCACATGAAGTATAAAATATATAAACCACAAATTGAATTTAGCTTCTTCTTTATCCTTGTTGGCAATTGTTAATGGGTATGACAGAGAATGAAGATCCAAAAGTCCTTTTGAAAAATTATGGGAACTTATAAATAGTTTAAGACTATCCAATAATATGGGTACCAATAAAATAAACACAAGCATTCTTGTATAAACTTATATTTTAAAAAGAAATAAAATGGAAAATCTTAAAATCTTGGAGACTCCATTCATGATAGTCATAAAAGGGTAAGGATGTAAAAGAGGTATAAATATGAACAATTCATCCTCTAAAACCTTGTTCCCTTATCTAAAATATTAAATTGAAACATAATAATTGATTTTAAACCTTTATCGTCCTCTTTATTGATTTTTAGGGTTTCTTCATCTTGACTGAATCTGATGGTCAAGATAAAAATTATCCAATGGTTGAGATGGATTGATCCATCCTCAAAGAACTATAAAATAATATTTTATATCCCTTTTGAGGTCATATGTGGTGTATGACTCCTCTTTTCTAACCACATTTTCTAAAAAGGTAAGTTAATTTTAGAATTAGATAGGCTAAAATCACACAAGATTCCCCTTGAACTCTATTGAGAGATAGGTTAAATCATTTGAGTTAATAATTGTTAAAAATGGCCTATTTTTAATTAAAAATCCTTTATATACATTGGGGCCATGGGTATCACTAATTTCAATCATATATTTATAGGCTTGTTTGATATCATATAGGCTAATTAGAGTAAGTGGGGTCAATAGGGTTGTGTAGCAACTGTGCGACCATTTACTTATTTCCATCTATCACTTAGGCATGTGAATCTATTTGGATGAATTTTGTATCTCATTACATGAATATGGATAACCAATTGGTAATTTATTAGTGTATAATGTGCAATAAAAATTGTCAAAATGAAATTGGCCTATTTTTATGTGGTTTTAGTCATGACAATTTTTGGGCATGATACAATAAAAATATGGACTCATTGTTGATAATGGTTCAAACATAAATATTGTTACTAAGGTATTTATTAATAATCATGGAGTTTCAAAAATAGATTTAACATATACTATAAAAAATATTATGGGATATGATGGCATAACTAATGGGCCTCTTGGTTATATTATCTTTATTATTAAATTAGGTTGATACAACCCTCTTAATTATACTTAGAACAAATTGTAGTAATTTTTAAAAAAAAATTTACTTGACAAGAATTCAATTATAATCACAGAAACTTAAATCAAAATATATTATCATAATAGATAACATTAAAATTTCAACTTTAATTTCAAATGAAACATAATGTATTACAACTTCATAAGAAATTAAATACACTATAACACAGCCATGAATGATCTCATAGTACAAAAATTGTTGTTCATGTACAATAATATTACATTGACAATACCAATAGGAATATATACTTATTATAATTTAAACATGACCAGATCTCTATAGTTTTAGTTATACCAAATCATGTATATCTGATAACCTTAAGTGCTATCTCTATGTATATACTATAGTGGGGGAAGGAGAGCATCATCTAAGCACTTTTCCACACCAACCATGGACTAATGATCCCCTGTACAATGCCCTATTAGGGAATGATCCTCCCTTCATGGATAGGTAGATAGAATGATGCAATAATCTAGAATGAGACATGATAGTCCCCCATGTGTCGTAAGATATCTACTACATGACATGTATCATTAAAAAATGCATTTCTAACATGATATCGCATAACATGAAAATCAAACATATGAAATGACAATGTCAATCTAACATTACTTTGGACAAAATTTTAAATAACATATGATCACCTGGATCGATTAATTTCATAACACATCACTTGATCAAATTATCCATACCCAACATTAGTAATGCTAACTAGGCTTGATAATTTTTTCTCATTGCCTAGTTAGTATCATCAATGCAAAACCCATAATATACATAAAATATCATAACACAAACTTGATATATTCATTTAGATTATTCCTAATAGTTGAATTATGAACATGCTAAATTTGGAAATAATCTAACTTTTCATTTTCTTTTAATGCACAAAATCAATCTATAAGCGTGTTAATATTATGTATATAACAGATAAATAGTCCATAAATATTCATATGATTTGGGTATACTAAATGAAAAACAAAAATAACATACAATAATATCATATATAAATAAGTACTATATGAAAATATTATACCAATCAAGTATGATAATAATAAGTCCATAATTACTCATTTATAATAGATATTTAAAGCATAGTCCAACATCATTCATAGTAACTAAGTATAACAAATAAAATGACCTTACATGTTAATCAGTCATAACTAAGTTTGGTTTCAAAACATAATTAAATTTATATAGGCTTTAATAAAAAACATTTCTATTTTTAAAACACAATCGAGTATAAATTTATAACTATTAAGTATGGAAATAAGCAAATCCAACCACGTAACAAACTTTTCCTAAGTTATAAACCACTTAAGACATTATCTTTATAATTTTGGTTAATTACACATAATAACTTAACTAATATCATTGATAAGTTGGGTTTAGCATAAATATTTAGATGAAAACAAATTCATATTGTAGGCAATATAAACATATATAAATCACGCGCGCACATGTGTGTGTTTTTTTGTGTGTGTGTGTGTGTGTGTGTGTGTGTGTGTGTGTGTGTGTGTGTGTGTGTGTGTGTGTGTGTGTGTGTGTGTGTGTGTGTGTGTGTGTGTGTGTGTGTGTGTGTGTGTGTGTGTGTGTGTGTGTGTGTGTGTGTGTGTGTGTGTGTGTGTCTTTCATTTCCATCTTATTTACTCAACTAAGGTAGCTAATTCTTCTATCTAAAATTACTTATGTAGTATATTTCCACGCACTTGAAACATATTAAAAACATTATACTAAATTTCACAAGATCGACTAGCTATCTACATCTTATAATTAATAATGTTTACCTTTAATATTGATCATACACTAACATATATATATCTATTTACTCACCCCTTTGAAACATTTTTTAATAATAGACATCATTGAAATTAATTTTAGGAAAATAATAACATTTATAGTGATAGGAATATAATTTATATGTTATAATTTTATAATCAAGTCTTTACACCACACTAATTTAATAAATTAATGGTTCTAACCTTCTATACCTATCATTGTTTATGCACAAATTTATAAACTTTAATTCCCTATTATATATATAAATATATATAGATATACTAATCACTTCAAGGTGAAACAATCATTCTATGTGTGTGTGTCTATATATATATATATATATATATATATATATATATATATATATATATATATATATATAGTGTGTGTGTGTGTGTGTGTGTGTGTGTGTGTGTGTGTGTGTGTGCATAACATTTGAAATATCAATTTGCTGTAAATATATACAATTCACACAAACATATTTTATTTTCCACCTAGGACACAAAGTTTAAGTAGTTGTAATTGTATATGCAATTTTGTATGAATATACTTCTTTCCTCTCTAGTTTCTAAGTATCAATTTAAATGTATGTATGTATATGTGTGTGTGTGTGTGTCTATATATATATATATATATATATATATATATATATAAAATTCTGAGTTAATTTAAACTTTATAGTATATATCCATATATATAAATATATATTTATATATAAATAGCTTTCAGTTAGAAAGAAAATAAATACAAATGTATATTATATATATATATATATATATATATAAGAATAGATACCCCTTAATCATATAAAACATTCTCTATTATCCATAGTGTTATGACTTTGGGATGGTATATACTCATACCATCAGGCTAAATCAATTAGATAGAATGATAACCATTATTCCTTTTACTAAGTCCATAAAACCTTGCTCTTGAAAATTACTATGGACTCAACCTTTTTCAGTGACTCACGACTATGCATAAGACATTTAAAAACTTATAGGTTTTTGTTTGTGAAGGAGTCTCTTAGATTTGGGTGTAGGGCTATGTGGGTGGTCAAACCAAATTTATAACCCTCCACCTAAATCCCCTTTTTATTTTAATTTGTCTATCTCAGAAAATAAACTATTGAAAATGCATAATAAATCTTCCTTTCAAATTACTAAGTGTATATTTTTATTTAGTTTTGGGATCGAATACAAGAGCCTATGGATTGAAAATACATCCATAGGTCCCTTCATTCAAACCCTATGGGTTTTGATAACAAAATTTAAAACATAAAAACCCATAAACAAATTCCATTCAAACTGAATAATAC
Source organism: Torreya grandis (assembly GCA_037957365.1). Taxonomy (NCBI): domain Eukaryota; kingdom Viridiplantae; phylum Streptophyta; class Pinopsida; order Cupressales; family Taxaceae; genus Torreya; species Torreya grandis. Next base: position 114,404 of record JARHVA010007980.1, on the reverse strand, counting down.
ACTATCAAATTTAATACACTACCAACTTGGTACATTTTGCCCTCTATTGAAAATGGGACTTTTCCTTTGCTCAAAACCCTCTTTCTTTGTTCCAATCTCTTTATCTCTTCCTATGTGTCTAAAATCATTCTCCACCTCCTTAAAAACTATTCCATCTACCATTCAATTTATTGCATTCCATTAATCGTGAAACCCATAGCTACATGTTTTATTTCCCATAACAATCTCATAGTCAAAAGTAATTATCCAAAACCAAAATACTCATTCTAGATAAATCAAATTTACTCCCAAGTTACTAATTAAAAACCAAGTTAACTTACCCTTTTTCCTTGAATCTTCCAAAAATATCCATTTTTAAATAAATCCAATCAAAGGATTTCATGCAACTAATTAAAATGCCATGAAATAAAGTCAACTTGCTTAACACAAGATAAGTCTTTTAGTGAATAGGTTCATCCTAGTGTTTAATTAGGATATTTAAAATATGTGTTCATCATTAATAATATGTTAAATGTTATAAATCAATAATTTTCCAAAACAATATTCAAACACCCTAAGACTATATTTAGCCATTTTTTGACAAGTTAATTATAACATTATTCACCATCTTCATTTTCTTATTTAAAGATGCATTATATAACATAGTCTATTAGAACACATGTTATAGCATCTCATAAACATAATGATCACTATAACCATGTAGAGTGTATTCTAAAACTATATAATAATAAAATCATTCCTTTTTATTAAATAACTAAAACATGATCAATGTAAACTAGTCAAGCATTAACAAGCATAATACTATCACACTAGATAAACATAAAGAAATAACAATTCAATCTATGGTGGTGAGTGAGTTTGGGTTACTAGCATTTTCCTTCTATCATCTTGTAATCCTCCCATCTACACCATCCAATATGATGATGATCTCCTTCATCATGCTTTGAGGATAAGACCAATCCTACATCCACCTCACATCAAATATATAGTTAGTCTAAGTCATCATAATATATAAACCAATGATGTAAGACTAATAATTATACATCTTTAATGTACAAAATAATAAAATATAACTATCAGATCATGTATACTAATCAATAATATCAATGTTCCTAATATTACATGTCATAATTCTTAAATTAAAGTAATAAAAATTATCTATTAAACATATTAAATCCATAGATTCAAAGGTTAAAATCATAGGGTGAAAAAAATATGTAACATCTTTCCCCCTAAAATTGGTCATTGTCCTGATGAGATTTATTCAAATAATAGTTTCTGAATATCAAAAGAGTTTAAACTAAAATAATAACATATCATCAAGTATTAATCATGTAAATAGATACAAAAATAGCCTGAATAACTCATCATAGTCTTCCTAAATAGCACTATACTCAAAGCATTAGCACCACAAGACCTTACACTATGACACCTATCTATTATGCAAATGATGTTTATGAGTGTCAATTACTCTGATTGGTTCTACCATGATCACCCCAGGATCTAGAACCTATAAAGCATTCTAATCAAAAACATGTGAAGAATCAACTATATACTTTTTAAAGATATGATAAATTGAAAACATTATGTAAAAGAGCTAGGGATGGTGGCAATGCAAGCCTATAAACAATATAATTGACCACTTATGACACTTCAAAGGGTCCCATGTATCTAGGTAATATTTTTCTTATTTTTTGAGCTTAATCAAGATATTTTGTAGCTTAACCCCTAAAAACACTTTATCACCAATATAAAACCACCTATTTATGATATTCAAATCATTGTAACTATTCTAGCTATAATTGGCCTCAACCAATCTTTGTATAATTATCTTGACTTGATCTTCCATTTTAGAAAGTGTATCAAGCTTGAAGACTACCATGTCCTCCAATTTGTCCCAACTGATTAGTGTCCTACACCTCCTTTTGTATAGTGCCACAAAAGGTGTCATCTTTAAAGCTGACTAATATAAGTTGATGTATGAAAACTCAACCAATGGAAGATAATATTCCCATTTATATTACTTATCTATGAAATACATATGTATAAGTTCTTCAAGTACCTTATTTACTCACTCAGTCTGACCATCCATCTCTAGGTGATATGTGGTACTAAAATTAAATAACATGCCAAAAGCTAAGTTTAGAGTTACCAAAAACCTAGAAGTCATCTTTGGACCATGATCTGAAATGATTTTCTCTTAGAATCCATGTAGCCTATATACTTCCTTCATGAACCTTTTCTTAAGGTTAGGTGTATTATCTATCAAATTACGTGGTATGAAATGAACCATGTTGGTTAGTTTATAAACAACTACTAGGATCATGTTGTGTCTACTCCATGACAATATTAAACCTTGGATAAAATCCATATTGATCACCTACTAGTTCTACTCTAGTATATCATGTGGATATAGCAATCCATCTGGGTGTACATGTTCAACTTTCACTCACTAACATTATAGACAATATGACACAAAATCTACCACATCTTTCTTGATTCCCTTCTAAAAGTACAAAGGTCTAAGCTCTACCATGAGTTTGGATACACCTAGATGTCTTGAATATGGGATATTATGTAACTATTTCAAAAAAATCTTCACATATTCTCTGAAATATATCACATACATCCTCCCATTGAAATACAAAAAACCATCACTCTCAAAATTAAATCCTTTATACTAAGTATTTTGGGTATTATCAAATAATGCTTTTTCTACTTACTCATAGTATTAATCTCTTAGTGATAACTTAAGCACATGATCCATGAAAGTACTCCTAATAGTAGTTATAGCTACTATGTACCTTCTATGAATCAAATCATTAGCTACTCTATTCTCTTTACCCTTGATGTAATTTATATCACAATCAGAGCTGAAAAGAAACTCTATCCAATATCTCTAATGAGCATTTAAATTTGGTTGGGTGAAGATATATTTGAGTCCTAAATTAATAATCTTTAGCTCAAATGGTTTTCCTAGAAAATAATGTCACCAAACTTGCAAGCATGAATAATCATTGCAAGTTCAAGATCATGAGGGGTATAATTCACCTCATGAGTTTTCAGTTTCTTTGATTCAAAATCCACCACTGCACCATATTGCATGAGGACTCCACCTAAACCCTCTCTTAACATATTTGTGATCAATGAAAAATATCCATTGGGGATAGGAACTCTCAACACTGGTGCTGATGTGTAAGTCTTCTTTTCAACTCCTGAATAACTATTCCACATTTATCTAACCAGACAAACTTTGGTTCTTCTAATGTAAGGACGTAATTAGATTAACTATCTTTAAAAAGTTCAAAATGAACTTCTTATAATAGATTGATAACCCCATGAAAATCCTTACTTCTTAAACATTTATAGGTGTTAGCTACTTCATAATGACCCTTATCTTAGACGCATCTATAGAAATATCATATGTATAAATAATATGCCCTATAAATTTCACTCTCTCCTACAAGATTGCACATTTAGACAACTTTTCATATAGCTTGTGCTTTCATAACCATTATAGAAATAATTTTAGATGTTGTACATGTTCCTATTCATTATTATAATATATAATAATGTCATCCAAAAATACCAAAATAAAGTGATCTAAATAGTCTCAGAATAGATTTTTCATGAGATTAATGAATGTTTTTTGTACAATGGTTAACCCAAAAGGAAACACTATGAGATCATAATACCCGTACTGAGTTTGAAATGTTATTTTTAGAATATCCTCATCTCAAATCATGAACTAATGATATTTTACTCTAAATAACTATCTTAGAAAATAATATTTCTCTATGCATTTAATCAAAAATATCATCTATACAAGGCTATAGATACCTATTCTTAATAATTTCCTTATTCAACATTGTATAATCGATGCAGAGTCAAAGAGTACCATCCTTCTTATTTAAAAAAACTATTAGTGCACCCCATGGTGACACACTAGGTCTAATCAACCCCTTGTCTGATATTTCCTATTGTTGTGCCTTCAATTTGACCAATACAGTGGCCATAATCTTATATGGTGCCTTAGATTTTGGTTCTGATCTAGGTATGATGTTGATATAGAAATCAAACTCATGCTTGGGAGGCAAATATAGTAATTCTTCTATAAATACATCATGGAAATATCTAATAAAAGGGAAGTATTTTAGAGATGGCTCCTTAGATATATCTATTTCATTTATCTTGATGATAAATGCTTGGCACCCTTTTGCTTGAGACTTTTTGAGTTACACTATAGAAATCTACCTAAGAGCCAACTCTCTCTCTATTTTCACCCTATAGTTGTGTCTGATTCCCATTATCATTTAGACACTCAACCTTATTTAATTAATAGTAAAACTTGGCCTTATGTTTAGCAATTCATTTGAATCCTATAATCATGACATATGACTCTATTGTTGCTACATATAAATCCATTGTAGTTGAAATTTTAGGCAACTCAATCACTACTTTAACTAGACACTTATCAACCATGACTCTAAATTCATCCCCATGTTGTAATGACCATTAATTTTTCATATATCTATATTTTATAGGAAACTTTCTAAGCATTATAGGAGCTATAAAACATTTAGTAGCCCATGTATCTATCAAAACATAAACTAGATGTTCAAACAAAATACTTGATAGCTCTATAGATTATGCCTAAAATTCAAATTATCAATTATCAATTTCTACATGAAGATGCTACTAAAAATTACCCTACTAAGAATTTTTTACTTTGTTTTATATTAAGGTAAAAATAGGTTTTGAAGGGACCCCAAAACCCTGAAACAAAGATAGAAAGATGAAGCATTTATGACCACAGGCAAAACCTAAAACCTACTACAAAGAAGTAACATAAACAGGTTTTATATGGACCTAAAACCACCTGAAAGACCACAAGTCAAAACCCAAGTTTTACATAAACCTGGCTACACCAAAGTCAAAATATTACAAAAAACTAGGGAGCAGGACCAGATAACACAACCAAATAGAAGAACCAGGCTATTCTTCCAGTTCCAAAATCATTTTCACTGCTTCCTTACCTTTCACAGTAGTATCCTAAATGGTAGTAGCCACCGACATGGCTCCCTCTTGCATAGCTTTCTTTCTTGAGCTCTGTCTCGTCCTCTTGTTAGGCCCCTCCAAGGATTTGATCTCCTCATTAGCTCTTTTTCCAATATTAACAGTTGTAGCACATATGTTAGATGTAACTTCCTCCATTTTCATTCTGCTCTCCTTGATGAGTTCCCTTAGGTTGTTCTCATAGTCTTTGAGCTTGATGGGGATGTCTCTCATCTGTTTTTCCATGTTATTGATTTTGTTCCAAACTACCTTCTGGTTGTCTTCCATTATTTCCATTTTTGTTTTGAGATCCATTATCTCCTTAAACATCCATGAGAATTTTTGACTTTGTTATTTTATGTGTCTTGAGTACATTTATGAGCATAATGGTTTCCATTGTAATTGAAACAACCACTAGGTGGACATTTTCTATTAGTTTGAGAGTTTACTTAGAAACTACCTTTGGAGCCATTTCTTGGTTTATTGTTACTATATCCACTATTGAATTTGGAATTTTGATTCTTGAGATGTCCTTTGGAGTTTTCACCACTACCAAACTTTTTATTGAACTTTTCCTTGACCTGAGCTAGAGACTTTAGCTTCTGCTCCTATTTCACTACCTTTCTGAAAACCTGGTCCATGGTAGAAGGCCCATGAACATCTACCTCATCATTGATCTGGGTTTTCAATTCCATGATAAACTTCTTAATTTTTAACCTCTCATCATCTTGGTACTGAGGTTCATACATTAGAAGTTTGGTGAATTGTTCCCAATATTCATTCACTCATAACTCTATTTACTTCAAATTTTAAAAATATGTAAGATTATGATCAAAGAAAAGTTATGATAGCCATCATGACCTAAACAACATCATGAACTGCTCCTAATTTATGGTTTTTGAGTTAAGGCTCATCTCCATATTCTTTTTATCCCACCAAGTAGTTACCTCACCAACTAACTAGTAAGCTCCCCAAAATGCTTTGGTGACTTGAGTAGTTTCAAATATCTAAATACTTCTCTATCCTAGTTAGCCATGATAAATATCCATCACCTATAACAATTCCATCAAAAATAGGTGGATTCACCTTATTCATATCCCTAGACATCTATGCAACTACTTGAGCTCTCACATCTTGCATATTTTCCTACTAAACGGGGTGTTTAATGGGTACTTCTTGGTGTTATTCCTCACTTTGGTCATGAACTTCTTATCCCAAGGATATAATTTGATCCCTAGTATCATTCATGGTTGTGATTATTTGATCCAACTTAGGTAAATTCTCAACAACAATATGGTTAGGATCAATGGGTGGGTTATTTTAATTTGATGCACCCTCACCTGATGCTCTTATTTTCACCATTCTTCTTTCTCATTAAAAATAAGAATATGAAAATGTTATCAAACTCAATCAATCCTAGAGTTTGAGCCTAAACTCTAATACCACATGCTATAACCTCCTAGTTGTACTTAGAATAAAATGTAGTATTTGGTTTTTAAAAAAAAACTTACTTGACAAAAGTTCAATTATAATCATAGAAATTTAAATCAAAATATATTATCATGATAGATAACATTAAAATTTCAACTTTAATTCCAAATGTAACATAAATTATTACAACTTCATAAGAAAGTATATACATTATGACACATCCATAGTAGGTCTCACAATATAAAAATTATTGTTCATGTATAATAATATTACATTTACAATCCAAATAGGCATTTAGAATTATATATAATATAAAGACAACTAGATCTTTGTATCTTGAATTGTACCAACTCACGTATATCTGATAACCTCAATGATTATCTTTAGGTATGTATTGCAGTGGGGGAGGGAGAACATC
>JARHVA010007980.1:67500-102500 GCA_037957365.1 Torreya grandis | reverse complement strand
GAGGCTAGAAACTAATTCAAAGGCTAGTTTAAATTTCACAAATAGGATCCTAATGTTATAAACCCTCCTTGACAGTAACACCTTAATTATATAGTAGTACCATTATTGGATAAGTGGTGGTAGTGTCCCTATTTTGATGGTAGTGTCCTTTGTGCAAGAATATTGTGAACTTCTAAGTGCACCTTTGTATAGATTTTTGAGGTTTATTCCTACATGTACAAGTTATAAAACCTTGCATATTGACTATTTTGACTACCTTTGTGAGCAACCCTTGATCCTCCATGTTACTAAGGCATTTATTTGATACAATCTAAAAAGTGTATTTGTTAGTGGGGTGGGTTGGACACCCTCAACACCCCACTATGAAGAGACTTTCATATATATCAATACTCTAAGGAGGGATCAAGATCTATATATTTATCCCCACCTAAATAATATTGCAAGTGCAAGTGAAGCTAGTATGATAGTGGACTTGAGTAATTTAAATGTGCTTAAGAGTAGAAATCTAGGTAATTTGAGCTTAGGACTGATGTAGTGGTAGTATTTAAAAGTAGGTAAAAATAGGGATTGATAATCTTAATTATGCACATCTTGTTGTAGGTTTGAATTTGCATTTTTCATCTAATTTCCATCTAGTTGGTAGAGAGCTAAAATTCATGTATTTATACCATTACAATGCTTGTGTGGGTGATAAAAGAGGTCTAGGCTGACCCTAAGATGTTTTAGATTTGAAAATATATCTATTTATGAAAAAGATAGGGAAAGCACATTACCAGCGTTATTGGAACACTAGCACCATGTGGAAATACTATCCATATTATGGATCTAGAGTCTAAGAGGCGTAACACTAGGCATGAAGGGCCAAGATACAAGAATAAGGATCTTGGATTGTTTTATCAATAAATAGGGGCACCTATGGCCCACATGAAGGATTTATAAGTGTGAAAATAGGCTCTAAGATAGGTCTAGGGCTAATATAGGGATAGTTAGTCTCAATTAACATTATTAACACTCAAATACCACTTTTACCTAATTACATATAGCTTTCAAGGTCTTATGCAAAGAGAGATCTATACATTTTCCATAAGAAATTGATAAGTTCACAGATTTGCTCAAAGGTGAAATTTTAAGAAAATGTATAACTTAAATAGTAGTTTGGTTCTTTGAAGTTATATTAGGAGTGATGTTTTAATGTCTATGTGTAGACTCATGTTGGATAGGTAATTTATAAAGCTTTTGGGTTTACTTCTCTACATATTTTATTTGGTTATAAACAATGTGAAGGTTGATAGGTAATTTTATTAAGGTTGAAATGTGATTTTTTAATTTATAAGATTAATGCACCATGTTTTTAATGAAATATTTATAATCTCTCTAGATTTCACCTTGATTGAAAGAAGGAAAGTTTCAAATCCTACTTTAAAAATTAGACTAACATGGGAATGGTCTAAGGTTATGGGTTGCCTATAGCTAGACAAAACCTCTAAGATTTTTTATGAGGTTATCTCCTTAGATTTTATAATTTAGACTATTCCTTCTGGATCTAAGACTAGTTGGGTTGAAAACGGGCAAGAAGTTTGCATAAAATAAAACCTATTCTAAGTTGTAGTGATACACCAAGAAGATTGTCCATCCACTTATAGTTAATCCTCTAAAATGCTAGTGAGACAGAAATAAATAATAGGATCTATGACTCCAAATGCATGTCATGCGTCAAAATTTTATGTAGAGGTTAATCAAGTGAGAAAAAACTAAGGGAGATGATGGAGAGGCCTTGTTTAAGGCACTAATCCAGTCAATACTTCTATTGTTGGCTTCAATAAAATGACATTAAATACTCAACATAAATTATATAACCAGATAATCTACCAGCTAGGTGAGATCAAGGCTTATCAAGGGAAAAGGCTATACCACTTATACCAATCTAACTGGCATGCACACACTAGGCTAATATATTAAAATCTAAAAATAGTCATCTTTTTTATCTCAAGAGATTATTAGGCTCAATCTTGGCAACGTCTAGTTATGCCCAAGAGAGGGATCCAAAATAATAGCCTGGAGACTATACTTATAGTAGAAGGGAAAGAAGAGAGAGCGATTCTTTGAGCTCAAAAAGGGAGATAAATGAGTTCAAATCCATTTGAAAAGCTATTACAATGGCCTTCACAAATCAAGTTTAGTCAAACCCTTCCTGATTGGTCTAGATCACTCTAACTCATTACATCATTACAATATCCACTCAATAATGATATATGATAGCTATAATGGTAGGATCAAGTCCTTTTCCAACTAGATCTAGGTAATAGTGTAGTTTACAACACTCAAATCCATCATTTAGAATCATGTCTTGTTGAAAACTACCTCTAATTAGTTGTCATGGTGTGTATAATGGGGAGAGAGGTCACATTCAAGAAGTTGGTCTATATGATGAACTATTAGGGTCCACTTGTTTACCTTTGTGGCACTCTTTGAAATATTAGATCCTCCTACTAGCAATGGCAAACACAGTCTGAGAAGGATCCCATTATGATGCAAACCTATGAGCTAGAGGTCCATATTTAGCCATATGGGTATTCCCTTTATGTTTTTCATACTTGACTACATTTATTTGACCCCTCTATGGCATTTGAACAAGCTTACATGATGGCAAGATGGTCCTATAAAACCCTATGTTCATGATCAAAAATAGCCTTTCAACCCTTGTCGATAAACTTGGGCTCACCTTTGTTTTTTACCTTTATTTTCACTGGTTATTAATGTTTGATCTAGATCCTTGACTTAATAACTAATTTTCTCTATCAATTTCAATTGGTACAAATTTTTGAGAACCATTAATCCTCTACCAATTGAACATGTCATTGACAATTGTCATACACACATTTTCCCTTGAGGTTATCTAACCCTTTAACCTCCAATCACCATTAGATCTAAAATTTTGATCAAACACCAACTATTGATCTATTAAGACCCACTATTTGAAAACCAACAACTAATTCATGATCATAAAATTGATTTCTTTACCCCAATCAAATGACATTTAAATAACTATCATTGATAGTCATGAAATCATCAAATTTAAGCTCAAAAGGATTTGTCTTCCTCTATCTTTAAATTTGGCACCCACCATTCATCATTTATCATCCTATATAATGTAAATGACATCCCATAGATCATCAAATTTACGCAAAGATAGGATTTTTCCTAAGATTGGTTTTGATGTTAGCATGAATGTCTTATGATTTTGACCAACTTTTACTTCTTAGATCTTGAAGTGCAAGAAACATGGAGGCACCAAATTTGTAAGAGATGTTTCTAAGGCCGAAAAGAATAAACCCATTTGATCTATTAATCTAGAGAGATTTTTAGGTGAGTATATTTAACACATAATTAGGTTGGTCTATTTGATCATGTGTGATGTCTTGGCTCAAAAATGGGTATGGAAACTTAGCAAAATCTGACTGAGGAGCCAACTTTTCTCATGCATAACTCTTATTATGCTTCATTAGATGACAAAAAACATGGCACATAGTAACTATACACCAAGATGAATAAACCCATTTGACCAATTCCTCTAGAATCTACCACATATGTGAGATGTAACATCTTTAAACTATCCACTTGGCTTTATTTAAGCTCCCTAAAAATTGGCTAAGTATAGGAAAACACGTAGAATATGATTGGAATTTTGTAACTATTGATGTGCTTTAGTGGAGGATCTAAAACTTGGTACATATGATCATGGGATAAACATGACCAAACCCATATGACCAAATCTTTTTGACTCATCCACATGTGGCACTAGTGATGTCAGCAAAGTGCTTACTCAGAGATTCTGCTACTAGGCCCAAGTGTCTCAATCAATACAATGAAAAACTAGATGAATGATATGAAATTATAAGTCAATCCAAGCCCTCTTAGCATCTCATAGGGTCTCAATTTTTTTTAAATATTTCCCTTTACCCTTGAAAAGTCCCTTAAATTTTTTTGAAAAGTGCCCTTTAGATATTCTATTTGGTCCACCTTGTTGAAGACTTACCCTTTAGAAATTATGCTTTGGGACACTTTCTTGTATACATATCCTTCAACATTTTTCTTTCAAACCATTTTCCCATGTAATGACCCTTCATGAAAATTTAAGAGGACAATTTCTTGAGAAACTAACCCTTCAGGCTTTCTACATTAGACCCTTTGGTGAATAAGATTATCCTTCGATGAAAGTGTTTGGGATACTTTACCGAGAAAAAACCCTTCAGGAAAAGTGTTTGGGACATTTTTATTGAAAATGTGCCCTTTGATACTTTTGAAAAGGACCTTATTTAAATAAATTACCCTTTAGGTAAATTATTTCAAATAAAATGTCCAAAACAATTCTTGATACTTAGCTAAAAACCCCAAAATAAAAGTATCAAAAGAATTAAGCCTTGTAATTTTGTTTTAGGCTTTGTGTGGAACACTTTTTTTGAAGGAATTTTAAATGCTACACTTTCTCAAAAGTTGAAAAAGTTTAAACTTAGACAAATTGGTTCATGTCCTTAGTAAATGTAAATTTACACTTTAAGTGAACTCAAAGTGTCTTAAAATCCTTATGAGCAAAATGAGAACCTGGACTACTTCTTCCATTCAAAACCTTTTCTATCTAGACATAATCTTGGTGTGTGGACCAAAATGGACAACATTTTTGGTGACTCATAAGGAAGCATGTCTAATATTCCTCGATAACTTAGACAATGCGATAATGTTGTTATAACCTCTTGAAATAAAACAAAGACCAAAACAAGCAAAACAAAATAAAAGGGGAACCTAAAATATCAACATAAGGATCACTAACCTATAAAACAAGAATGAAGGAAGTGGAAACTACTGCATGTGATACTCAATTATTGAAACAAGATAAAATTATAACAACTAACCTGAAGTAACAATATTAACTTTAGGGTCAAATGGGAATTTATTTTATGTAGCATGGATTTTTGAAACATGATTTCTTCTTTTTGATGACATATTCTTGTAGATTGGAGAAAATGGATGCTCATGTCTTTTTTATTATTCAATTAGACCTTCTATCTTCATTCTCAGGTATAGGTATTCAAGATATGGATCCAAGAACCAATAATCTTCTTCCCAAACTCTTTTTTCTTGCATCATGAGCTTCATCTCCTCTTTATTCAAGGGCTCTAAATGATTCTATTTCCTACACCTTGAGTGGCCAACTATCATAGCTTTCTTGATAAGCTCTTTCTCTTTAGGTCTTAGCTGATGTAGTGGTGAGGCATCTAGGTTTAGGTAGAAGTCCTCTAAATCTTCCCAAACTAACATCTCATTCTGGTCAATGTACAAACCACAATATTATTTTCTATTTTTCCCTCTATCTACAAGACATTAGGTTGATTATCCACCTCTTTCTATTAGATAAGGTCATTATAAGGCTCTTGATAAACTCAGGATTTCTCTTCCTCTCCATCAATAAATAGGGGTGATAAATCATTAGTCTACTCAATCATAAGCTCTTCTTGAATTGGTACCCCTAAAGTTGCACTACTTTCCTCATCTAAAACATTAACCTATTATTCAACTTCATTACTCAAATTTTCCACACTAAGTTACTCAATCTCACCCAAAAATTCCAAACACAAGTTTTTCCACTAATCTTCCAATGGATTCTTGACTTTACTTTTAATAACATTATTATGAATGCTACCTTCTAATTGATCTCCTAAAAAAGATCAGCTTGTGTTTCACTTGCCTTAGTTACATCATTAAGACATTACAACTTCCCTTTCTCACTCAATTCCTACTCATGATTACCTTCTAATCCTCTTCTTCATAGACACTAGAAGTGTCCTCTCCAAGGTGTTCTTGACACTCAGTTTTAACTACATCACTATTAATCTTTTGAATGACTAATCCCTCATATAACTTACATAATTTGTCGACCATGTTGGAATGGTCCAATTCTAATTTTTGTGTACTTGATTGCTCTTAAAGAGAGGAGAGGGTGGGTGGGTAGTAGATAAAATAAGGTTGTTTGATGTTGAAAAGGCTATTTTTCCAACTAAGGATCTTTAATGGTCTTTTGAGAAGCTCTTGGGATTGAGGAGAGGTGTGAAAAGGGGTAACAAGTTTTTGAATAACAACAGATGAATGACCAATATTAGATTTTATACCTACGTTTCCTTTCTTATCATCCTTAGCAATGATGGGCATGATGGAATTAGGATCCAAGGACCATGAAGGCTTCTATGTGGGTATCACCTCAAGCTATTTGGTAGGTATAGGATCTTGAGCATAAGTGGATTGATTTGGAGAGGAAAGGTGAAGGAAATCTACCTATTGGGTGGTTGGGGGAAAGGTTGAATGTGGAACTTAGGGAGTGGCTCAGACTTGATTTTCACCTCCACACCATATTCAACCTTTCACACCATATGAGACAAGTCTTTTAAATATTACCTTCCAACCTTAGTCATGAAGTCATTACCCCAAAACAAGGTTAAATGAGGTAATAAATCTACTATAATAAGGTCTTGTAAAATTGAAAGTTTGGGGTGGGCATGAAATGTGAGTTATAGGTTTCTGACAACACCAAATACTTTCATGGAAGACCCCTTCCATTATAAACCAATGTCAAGTATATGTTCATACTTTAGATTCAAGGCATCTACTACTAATTTAGGAATAATGGAGAGACTTCCCTTGTCATTAAGTGAATAATTATGGACCAAGAAATATCCTATGACCAAGGAGGCAAGAAATGGAGATGGGGTAACCAATTCAGCTGACTCTGGCTAGTTTTCAAGAGTATTTTGGTGAGGGATAAGATCTTAGCATTCTACCCTTTTTTTGTTTTCTAAGGCTCTTATGCAACCTATCTCTTTCTTTTTCTAATCTCTCAATTTTTGAATGTAGATAGTCAATGTTTGGTGTAGGTGGATTGCAAGGGGTAGAGGGTTGATAATAGGAGTGGTAATGAGGATGAGGAGGTTACCATGGATGGTCCTAGTAATATGGAGGATATGGATTATATGGGTCATTTGGGCTATGATAAGGTGGATATGGGGGTATAAAGTAGAAAAATTCCTCAAAGGAAGTCATGGCTCCTTATGGAATATGTGAATTGAATCAAAACCATGATAAAGCCTTATTACCTCTACAACCATGAAACCACCAGTGTCTTTGAAGTTGATTTTTATTTCAAACCTCCCAGATATTCTTGACTCTAATCAATGTGTGTTATAGATTATTTTGTTGATGTATTTAGTGTATGCTTTAAGGAAATTGAAAACCATCCCATCAGGCATGTCAAAAATATTAGCTCTCTAGATTATACCCTAGCTAAAAGGAGGAAATTTCAAGTCCTATTTTAAAACATGGACTAACATTGGAATGGTTTAAGGTCATGGGTTACCTATAAATAGACTAGATCTCTATGATTTTTTATGAAGCTAGCTCCTTAGAATTTATAATTTAGACCATTGCTTATAGATCTAAGACTAGTTAGGTTGAAAAGGGGAAAGAAGTTTCCATAAAATGAAACCTATAATAAGCTACAGTGATACGCCAAGAATATTATCCATCCACTCATACTTGAACCTCTAAAACACTAGTGAGACAAAAACATATAATAGGATCTATGACTCTAAATGTTTGCCATGCATCAACATCTCATGTAGAGGTTCATCAAGTGAGAAAAACCTAAGGGAGATGATGGAGAGGCCTAGTTCAAGGCACTAATATAGTCAATACATCCATTATTGGCTTTATTCAAATGAAATCAAACACTCAACATAACTTTCATAACTAGATAATCTACCAACTAGGTGAGATTAAGACTTGGCAAGGGAGAAGGCTCTACCACTTATACCAATCCAACTAACATGAACACACTAGGATAATATATTGAAATTTGAAATTAGTCATCTTATTTATCTCAAGAGATTACAAGTATCAATCTTGGTAAAGTCTAGTCATGACCAAGAGAGGGATCTAAAAGAATATCTTGAAGGATATACTTATAACAGAAGGGAAAGAAGAGAGAGGAAGTTTTTGATCTCAAAAGGGAAATAAATGAGTTAAAATCCATTTGAAAAGTTATTACAACTACCTCTATGAATCAAGCTTACTCAAACCCTTCTTAAATGCTATTGATCACTCTAGTCCATTGCATCATTACAATATCTTCTTAGTGATGCTCCATGGAGGTTGTAATGATAGCATCAAGTCCTTTTCTAGTTGGGTCTAGGTAAGAGTGTAGTTTATAAAACTTGGATCCATCATTTAGAATCATGTCTCATTACAAACTACATCTAGCTAGTTGTCATGGTGTTTATAATAGGGAGAGACATCAATTTCAAGTAGTTGGTCTATATGATGAATTGTTGGGGTCCACTTGTTTGCCTCTATGGTACCCTTTGAGATATTACATCCTTCTGGTATAAATGTTGAACACATTTTGAGAAAGATCCCATTATGATGCAAACTTGCAAGCCATAGGTACATATTTGGCCACATGGGTAGTTCCTTTATGTTTTTCATCCTTGATTGCATTTATTTGACCCCTCCATGGCATTTGAATGAGCTTCCATGATGACAAGATGATCTTGAAAAACCCTATGTTCATGGTCAAAAATAGCCTTTCAACCCTTCTCGAGAAACTTGGGCTCACCTTTATTTTAAAACTTTATTTTCATTAGTTATGGATGTTTGATCTAGATCCTTAACTTACTAACCAATTTTCTCTATCGATTTCAACTAGTACAAATTCTTGAGAACCATTGATCCTCTACTAGTTGAATGTGTCATTGACACTTTTCATGCACATTTTCCCTTGACATTATCTGACGCTTTGACCTCCACTTACCATTAGATCTAAAATCCTAATAAAATGCCAACCAATGAAATTCTAGGACCCACTATTTGAAATCCAATGGCTAGTTTAGGATCATAAAATTGATGCCATCACTCACATCAAATGATGTTCACATGACTATCATTTATGGTCATATGACCATCAAATTTAACATCAATAGGATTTATCTTGCTCTATTTTTAAATTTGATGTCCTGTCAATCATCATTTATCATCCTTAAAAATGTACATGATGTCTTGTAGACCATTAAATTTAATCATAGATAGATTTTTTATGAGCTTTATTTTTATGTTAGTTTGAATTTCTTATGCTTTTGACCAACTTTGAAGGCTTGGATCTTGAATCATAAGAAACATGAAGGTACCCAATTTGTAAGAGATGTTTCTAAGGCCAAAAAGAATAAACCCATTTGATCCACTAGTCTTGGGAGATTTCCAAGTGAAGATATTAAATACATAAGTTGGTTAGTCTATTTGATCCTATGTGATGTCCTATCTAAGAAATGGCTAAGTATGGAAACTTAGCAAAATCTAATTGAGGAACCCACTTTGCTCATGTATAACTCCTACCATACTTTAATAGATGACTAGAAATGTAGTGTGTAAAAACTAGGGACCAAGATGAACAAAATAATTTTACAAACTACTATAGAAGTTTCCACACATGTGATATGTAGCATATTTAAACTATCCACTTGGCTTCATTTGAACTCCCTAGAAATTGGCTAAGTATAGGAAAACATGCAAAATGTGACCAAGGAGCCAAAATTGGACCTTTGTAACTTTTTATGTGCTTTGGTGAAGGATATATAATTTGATTAATATGAACTTGGCATGAAAATTAAAAAACCCATATGACCAAATATTTATAATTTGTCCACATGTAGCACTAGTGATGTTGGCAAAGTGCCTACTCATAGATTTGACTACTAGGCCTAACTGTCTCAATCAATACAATGAAGAACTAGATGGATTTTATGCACTTCTAAGTCATTATAGGCACTCCTAGCATCCCATAGGGTCTCAATAGTTTTATAAATATCCCCTTTTCCCCTTGAAAAGGCCCTTTTGTAACTTTTTAAAATTGCCCTTCAAATAGTCTATTTGGCCACCTTGTTGAAGAATTACCCTTTGAAAACTTTGCTTTGGAAAACTTCCCTATAGAAATATCCTCCAAGATTTTTATTTCAGACCATTTTATTGAGAAATGACCCTTCAATAAAATTTAAGAGGACACTTGCTCGAGAAACTAACCCTTCAAGATTTATGCATTAGACCCTTTGGCAAAGAGAAGTACCCTTCAATAAAAGGGTTTGGGACACTTTACCAAGAAAAGACCATTCAAGAAAAGTGTTTAGGACACTTTGATTGAAAAAAATCCCTTTGGGACTTCTAAAAAGGACCTTCTTCAAATAAATGACCCTTTAGGGAAATTGTTTCAGACAAAATATCCAAAACAATTCCTGACACTTAGCCAAAAACCCTAAAACAAAAATCTCAAAAGAATTAATCCTTGTACTTTTATTGTTGGATTTGTATGGAACACATTTTTTTGAAGGGAATTATACATTCTACACTTGTATAATATTTGAAAAAGTGTAAACTTAGGCAAACCTGCCCTATCCTTAGCAAATGGCAATTTACACTTTAAGTGAACCTAAAGTGTCTTAAAAGCCTTGTGAGAAAAATGAGTTCTTAGACTACTTCTTCCATTCAGAACCTTGTTTATCTAGATATAATCCTAGTATGTGGGCCAAAATGGCCAACAATATTCTCTTGAACTTTTGTAATGTATTATTAGTCTTTCAGAACTAAATGATAATATTTATTTAATATTAATACAGACTTAATCTCACATCATTCACAATAAAAACTATAAGCTCATTGTTTCCACATAGTCACTCAACCATATGTGTATATAACTAGTTTGTTTTCATATTTTACATTTAATAACAATTTGTCTTTAAGGGGCTTGTCAATGCATCAATCTCTTTGAGTATACATCCTGAGGATTAAACCAAGAATAAGGTAGGATCATATAATGAATTTACAAGATACTTTGAATAATATTATACCATACCTTAATTACTTTTAGTTTTCCCTCATTTTAATATCTTTTTGTCTTCTTTCTTCATCTCTTTTTTTTCCAATTATGATATAAACCATGCATTCATTCTATATCATCCTAGTCAATATATTTTATTTCATGCATGCGGTTCCCTATACTATATCAACCTAGCCAATGCAATTCTAAGTTTCTAACTATATCAGCCTAGTTGATATTGTTGACTTAAAATTTAGGGTTATTTTTGGTTTTATGTATGTATATATACGAGTCATATTTATCATTCCCTACACACACATCATGCATCTTCTCCACTTGTGCTCACATTTATCCCATAAGTATTAAAATGAATGTTATAGGTTGACGTCATATTCTTGGAGTTTAATGTTTGCTAAAGGTATTTGAAGCTCAATAAGAAAAGTCAAATTTAGGAGGTATACCTAGTATTTGAAGTCCCAAACTAATTTTAATGATGTCTTAATATTTTTATTTGAGGTATTTATCCTAAAAAATCTCTTGTAAAGTGACACTAAATCCAAATAGGGGTATAGATGAGTCAAAAAGTCACCCAAAGGAAATTATCTCGATCCCTAGTATATTTCATTTAATTATTTATTAGATATTTATGATTTACCTATTGTTATAGTAACATGTATGTTTTTATCCTTACCTAGTTTCTCCTACCAAATAAGTTTTTATAGATATAAGGCTTTTGATTTTTCCATTTTCACCTTAGGTTGCATACTTATGTTTGACCATTGCACCATTTAAGTCATGTTAATTTAAAGTTTGTTTCTATCTTGGACCTAGGTTAGCCTTTTTATTTCATTAATTTCATGTGGTTTCCTTATTATATCCTTGATACACCCTTTTTTATCATTTTTATATCATTTATTTATATTTATATATACTTAAAACCACACCCCATATCTTTGGTATAGGATTTGGAACTCTATACCCTTGACATATATTTTTTATTACCCTATGTAGTTTTTATTACCCTATTCTATATCTATGACCACCAATAACATCATGGTTGTACCATCTAAGAATGAATAGGCTATATGTCAAAATATTTTATTTGTATGTTATTAAATAGAGGGAAAGATTATTGTTACATTAGCCATCCTAGTCTATATATACGTTATTGTAAACCTAAAATGAATCCTATCCCATAGCTAATTAGTTTGTCTCAACATTTCCATTTTCTATTTTTATTATCTTCACATCATCTTCACCATCATCATACATTTTGGCGATCTTTATAAATTTTACATAATTTTTTAGTGATGTCACTTCTTAGGATATTTATATCAAACCTCAACCCATCCCTCTTTTTCATGGGTCACTCTTTTATCCCTTATACCAATAAAGGTAACTCCTCATGGTGAAATTATTTTTTACCATTTCCTATGGCCAAATATCCCCATGATGATCTTCCAACTTATGATGATCCATAAAGAATCCTAATTATGACCTGCGTTGGGACCTATAATCCTATTTTTGATTATCCTTATAAGCATATTTATGATATAGGTGAAAATTATATAATGATAGTGGATATTCCCATTGATGACACTTATATCATGGATGAAAATCCTCATAATTATTTCCCCATATATCATCTCTTTAGCATAATTTATAATGATTATCCCACCTTTCATCCTAATGATCCTTATAAATAAGATGAAGAATAATATCCTCCCATTGATTATTATCATAATATGAATGAAAATCCTTCTTATAATTTTCCCATTTCTACAAACCATCACTATGGTTCAAGCAATAGAGGGGATTATTTTAATGATTCATTCATACCCTCTCTCCAACACTTATAAATTATTCTATGTATGAATCATCAAAATTTATCTCACACTCAAGCTTATTGTAACAACTTATGAATAATATATAGTTCAAATAGATACCCAAAAGTATAATATAGGTCATGTTGATTCTTATCATATAGCTTATATTACTATTTAAATCCATATTATAAGTCCCATTTCGATTGCAATCTCTTACAAATCAAAAAAATCTATATAATAACTTATTTTTAACTTTATCAACCATTATAATACTATTATTCTACCCTCATATCATTTAACTATATCATTAAAGTTGATGCAATTCTAAATATGCCTCATATTATAGAAAACTATACCAAGGATGACCCAAAATGTGTTGATACAATTCTTCCTTTCAAATACAATATCACCAACCAAGACATAAAATGTTACATTATAGTTATATACATTACATGTGTTGTAAATAAATGAAACAAACATGACTCATAAGGTGTCTAATAGTTTTTCCACTTAAATATAATTTCATTGGCTATGATAAATAATGTAATGATGTGGTTATAAATATAATTCCTGTTACAAACCAATCCACTATCCATGACCTAAAATGTGCCAATACATTTATTCCTGATAAATTTGAAATCATTCCACACCTTACTATAACTACATTTCATGTTCTATAATAGTTTTACATTTTAATTTTATAGTATCCAACTGCAGTAGTCATGAACCAAAATGTGTAAATATAGTTCTTCTTGTAAAATAAAATTTTGCCATTTATAAATGTGTTGATATAATTATAATTATAATTTATGAATACAACAACTACATCATATGTTTTGATACATTTATAAACCTTATTTTTTTACTATCCAACTACAATAACCATGACATAGAATGTATTGTTATAGTTTTGCTTATCCCACCCAACTCTATCGATTAGAAGACAATTTTTACTAATATAATAATAATACATCTATATATAAAATGGATTTCATATTCTAATCCAAACTATATCCATTAGGCCATACCATTTATTTATAGACACATTAGAGTCACCCAAATCTATCTAACTACATCAACCTAGTTGATATAGTTTAATCACAATAACAAAATTGTATCGATCATCATCCATATATTTTATCCAACTCATTTGGCCTAGAAAATATATTTAAAATTATTTCACACCTTACTATAGCTTGCAACATAATAAAATTCATCTCAACTCTATTTTATCCAACTATATCAACTAACTTAATAAAGTTTAACCCATTTATTACAAACCTTATTGTACTTACTTAGTCAATACCATACATAAAAAGTAATATCACCTCCCAAATATCCATACATTGCCATGGATGAAAAAATTTCAACTATAACATATATTTACACATATGACAACATTACTAATCTTGTTAATCTTATGGTTAAGTCCAACCCACTTACATCATATAAGTCATGGTATATTGTGATTCCCATCCTTTTATTATCACACATGTTATGATGCCTATCCTTTTACTTCTTCATTTATTGGTAGACCTTGTTATTCCCACCCTTCTCAACATTTTTGGCATATATTGATGCCTATACTTATTTTTATGTGCACTTTTGGGTCATATTATTATGCCCACCCTCATTCTCTTTCCTTATTGATATTTTACCCATAAAATTAGATAATAATCAATAATATTATGATAACATATAGTTTAAATGGCTATCCAAAAGTACAGTATAGGTCATGTTGTTTCTTATCTTATATCTTATATTCAAACCTATATTATGTGTCCCTTTTCAATTACAATCTCTTCCAAATCATCTAAATATATATAATCACTTATTTAACTATATAAATCATTCCAATACTATTATTATATGCTTAGAGCATTTAACTATATCATTTAGGTTGATGTAATTCTAAATATGCCTCATATTATGAACAACTACACTAGGGATGACCCAAAATTTGTCAATATAATTCTTCCTTTAAAATACAATATCACCAACCAAGACACATAATGTAGAATCATAATTATATATATTCCTTATGTTGTAAATAAATGCACCAATCATGACTCATAAGGTGTCGAATTATTTTTCCACTCAAAGAGAATAGCATTGGCTATGATAAATAATGTAATGATGTGGTTATAAATCTACCTCCTATTATAAACCAATCCACCATCCATGCCTTAAAATATGCCAATGCATTTATTCCTATAAAATAAAATCTCATTATCCATAAATGTGTCAATTATAATTTTTATTAAGCCTTATAAAATAAAAACTTTTCATGTGCTAAAATAGTTCTACATTTTAATTTCAACCATGAACCAAAATGTGTAAATGTAGCTCTTCCTATCAAATAAAATCATACCATATATAAATGTGTCCATATAATTGTATTTTTACTTTATGAATATAAAAACTAGATCGTGTGTGTTCATATATTTATAAACCTAACTTTGTTACTATCCAACTACACCAACCATGACATAAAATGTATTGATGTAGTTTTTCCCATCCCACCTAACTATACTAGCTAGAAGACATTTTTTTCCCTATATTCTCTTAATACCTCTTCTTATCAATCTAAGTATATCTTTTAACTCAAACTATATCAATTAGGCCACACAATTTAGTTATAGACACATTAGAGCCACCCAGACCTATCTAACTACATCGACCTAGTTGATATAGTTCAATCACAATAAAAAAATTTGTATTGATAATAATCCATCAATTTTATCCAACTCCATTAGCCTAACCAATAAATTTGAAATCATTCCACACCTTACTATAACTTCCAACATGATACAAGTCATCTCAACTCTATTTTATCCAACTATATCAGGCAACCTAATACATTTCAACCAATTTACTCCAAACTTTATTATAACAACATGGTTGATACCATAAAAAAAAATTAATATCACCTCCCACATATCCATACATTACTATGGATGAAAAATTTCCAGCTATAACATATATTTACATATCTGACATCATTCCCATGCTTGTTAATCTTATGGTTAAATCCAACCCACTTACATCATATAGGTTATGGCATCTTTTAAAGCCGATCCTTTTAATATCATACATGTTTGGGGATCTTATGATTCATATCCTTTTACTTCATATATTTGTAGACCTTATGATTTCCACCATTTTCAACATTTTGGTCATCTCTTGATGCCCATTCTTATCTTTATGTGAACTTTTAGGTCATCTTATGATGTCCACCCTCATTATCTTTCTTTATAGATATTTTATCCCTAAAATGAGATAATACTTAGTAAAATTATTAGGAACATATATTTCAAATGGATAGCCAAAATTAAATTATAGGTCATGTTGATTCTTATCCTATACCATATATGACTATTCAAACCTATATTATATATCCATTTAAATTTTAATCTATTCAAAATCACCCAGATCTATACAATAACTTATTTCTAACTATATCAACAATTCTAATAATATTATTATACCCTAAGAGAGTTTAACTTTATCATTAAAGTTGTTGTAGTTCTAAATATGCCTCATTTTATAAGCAACTACACCAGGGATGACCTAAAATGTGTCAATAAATTCTTCCTTTCAAAAGCAATATCACCAACCAAGATATAAAATGTAACATTATATATATATATATATATATATATATATATATATATATATATATATATATATATATATATATATATATATATATATATATATATATATATATATATATTCCTTTTGTCATAAATAAATGCACCAACCATGACTCATAAGGTGTCACACAATTTTTCCACTCAAAGAAAATTACATTGGCTATGATAAATAATGTAATGATTTGGTTATAAATCTAACTCCTATTACAAACCAATCCACCAGCCACAACCTAAAATTATCTAATACATTTATTCCTATCAAATAAAATTTCACTAGCCATAAATGTGTCAATTACAATTATAAGTATTCCTTATAAACAAAACAATTATATTTCATGTGCTAAAATATTTCTAAATTTTAATTTTGTAGTATCCAACTGCACTAGCCATGAACCAAAATGTGTAAATATAGTTATTACTATCAAATAAAATTATACCATCTATAAATGTGTTAATATAATTATAATTATACTGTATGAATAGAAAAAATACATCATGTGTATCGATATATTTATAAACCTAATTGTTTTAATATCCAACTACACCAACCATGACATATAATGTATTGATATAGTTTTTCCTGTCCCACCCAACTATATCAGATATAAGATAATTTTTCAAAATGTCATCTTAACACTTGTTCTTATCAATCATATATCATCTTTCAATTTAAGTTATATCAATTGGGCCATACCATTTAGTTATAGACACATAAGAGTCACCCAAATCTATCTAACTACATCAACCTAGTTGATATAGTTTAATCACAAAAAAAAAATTGTATCGATCATCATCCATATATTTTATCCAATTACATTGGCCTATCCAATATATTTGAAATTAGTTCACACCTTACTATAACTTCCAACATAGTAAAATTCATATCAACTCTATATCATCCATCCTAATAATTTTTAACCCATTTATTCCAAACCTTATTGTACCATCCTAGTCAATACCATTTCTACAAAATTAATTTCACCTCATAAATATCCATACAATACCATGGATGAAAAATTTCCAAATATAACATATATTTACACATTTGATATCATTACCAAGATTTTTTATCTTATAGTTAAATCCAACCCACTTACATCATATAGGTTGTGGCATCTTTTGATGCCTATCCTTTTATTATCACACATCTTTAGATATATTATGATTCCTATCATTTTACTTCTTTGTATATTGGTTGAACTTGTAATTCTCACCCTTTCAACATTTTTGGCATCTCTTGATGCTCATACTTATCTTTATGTGTACTTTTGGGTCATCTTATGATTCCTACCCTACTTTTATTTCCTTATTGATATTTTATCCCTAAAATGAGATAATAATAAATAAAATTTCACACCTTATAGACAAACACATTCAATTCAATAAATATTTTGAGAAAAATATGCTTGACTTTCACATGTTTTTATTTGATGTTACATTATCTTTACCTTATATGTTATTTCTTATTTTATTTTATGACTATTAATTTATTTATATAGTTTAATTTCTTATAATAATTTTTACACTCTAATGATCACTTTTATAGTTGGCCTTAGTTTCCCTTATCGATATTTTGTATCACCTCATGGTTGTTATACTCCATCGCCTTTATTTTGGGATGCCTTGGTATATTTTTTAACATTTTTTTCACTTTACTATCATCCTTAGTTTCCCTTTTGGATATTTGGTATCACATTTAGGTTTCTTAGCAATATACCTAGTACCTATTCTTGATCCTTAGGTATTTTATCTTTTCTACACCTCTTAGTTTTTCATTCTATGAGTTGCATTATAATACCTTGGGGAGTTTAACTAGGTCCTCCTCACAAACACCCATCCTCTTCATTTTAATTTTTTCTTACATGTTTTCATTATTTACCATATTATTATTTGGTATGTTCTTGTATTCATTTTTATTTATTTCACTTTGTCCATTATTTCATTCTAGTTCATTGGTCTCTTTTATGAATATCGTACCATTTTGGTTTTGATATATTGTATACACTTCATAGTTTTAACCTACTTATGCCTCTTAGTTTTTTTTAGTTTTTGAGTTACATGGAAATACCTAGGGAGTAAAACCAAACCCTCATAATAAATGTCCATTATTTACTTTGATTAATAAATTTCTTCTAGTCCCAACTTATCTAGGTATATTTATATAAATATAATATAATGGTCAAGAGTATTATTTTATAGCTTAAAGTTAGTTATATTTTATTTTAGTAAAATTATTTCAATATATTTGGCTTTCATCTAAATTTTACCCTCTCTTATGATGTAGCCTCATGCTTAATATTCATTGTATCATATTCATTTATACTTTTTTTTTCAATTGGGAAAAACCAATTTTTATATGCTCATTACCATGAATTATATTATTTTTCACCATCTTTTGAGCTCACCAAGGTTAATTTCAAGATTGCAATATCTTATAAGGTGTAAGTTTAGGAGTGTCTAAGCATATTGATATATAGGTTACCTTATGTATGGGATAAGTGTAGACTCTCTTTTGTTAGTCATATTTATGACCCATGTTTGGTTCTCTGAACTTGTATGGAGGAGGTAAATAGAAAAATCCAAAAGATACCAAAATCATATCTTAAGAAAATTAAAAAAAAATCAAATTCAAATAACAACAAAAGATATAATATTTTATTAGCACACCCCATATTATATTTGAACCTCAAAATCTAAATTTTTCCTCAAGATAGAGATAATTTCCATTGAGATGTATTATTATAGTAGACTAGGGTAAGAGGTCTCATATCTATACATTTTAGTGTCACCTACTTTCTCACACAATTACCCAATATTCACATTAGACCAATAGATCTATAATGGGTCATGAGGTGATTCAAATGTGTCATGGGAATGTAGGATCCATTTATTTTACATGTATACTAGCCTTCATGGGATGATATTTATACTTCCCTAGTTATCCCAATCTTATGTTTGCTAGGTAGGGTTTTTTAGGGCAACTAATGTTAAAAAATCTATCTTTTTAACATGATTAGACTATCTTGCTTCCAATAAATACAAAGTTTTCACCTTGGAGGCACCTTATTTTACCTCCATCCATTTATATTCCCATTTATAGGAATGTTTATTTCAAAATCTCTCCCATATTCTATATTTACTATTCTTCATTTCTTTCAAACATCTGCATTATGGGAACTTTAATGTTTTCCGCGTTTTTTATTAAGCATAAAAATTGGGTTTTTTAACTTGGGACCTGACCTTATATAAGAATAAAAATATATAAGGCATAAAAAACTATATATTTAATAAATTCATAGTCTATAAAATCCCATTACATCAAAAGACTAACAAAAAAATATATAAAAGTAATGATAAAACAACTAAGTATTATTGGCTCTGAAGGCCTCCTCCCAATTGTTTAACATTATTTTAAATCCAAATCCATAATATGGTAAAAAAAATGGTGGTTTTTACACATATTCATCACATTCAACCCACTTCATTTTTTTATATTTTTCCACTTTGCTCATCCCATCCCCTAATAAGACCCTAAGAGAATCTATAGCTGCAAGGTTATCTTTCATGGATGCCTTACTAAGAGACACTAAGATCTTGATATTATCATTTAATTACTTATTCTCCTTTTCAAGAGTATAGACTATATCTATAGGTATTTTTAATTTATTCTCTAACTAATTATGGTTAGACCTGCTCTGACTATGAATGTCTTCCTACTCTAAAATATTCACTTGATTATTCAAATCTGAGGGTTCACACATAAACCATCTAATGATGGAATTTTGTTGCTGTAGCTCTTAAATAATTTTGTATTTCTTACTTTTGATCTTTAAGGACTCTACCAAGGAATTAAACTCTTCATTTGGGTTACTAATAACTACATAAGTGCCTTCGAAATGGATATCTAGTTTACCCTACTTAATAAATCCCTAATTGAGGCTACAATCCACAATCTTATTATCCTTTGTATCCTACATGAGTGACACATCATTTAGAAGAGATAAACCTTTAGATAATTTATCCTAGCTATCCTCTATAAACTCCAAAGGATTTTCTTTAAGGTTTCCCTTAGTAGCTCCTCTGTCTTCTTCCCCTTTTAATAAAAGCTTCATTTTTTATTTGTTTCAATATGCTCTAGTGGTCATTGCCTTATATTTTTAGGATTTATCTTGGTTATGTTTAGGACCTTGAGTTATATATTAAAAATTTTTGGATAATTTTTATGTTTTTTCTATTTAATTCTTTCATGTTTCACCTTTTTTGGGTCCATTTGATCTCATTTATAGTTTTCCTAGCTTAGTTATCTTTTTTTCCTTAGATTTTTTGTCTTGTAGTATCCCCAACATGATTGTTCTCCATTTTTTCCTTTATTTTTTTGTTTTTCTTGGGTCATTTAGTCCATTAGTAGGATTAACATGATGTCTCACTAATTTTTCCTTATTATTACCTAATTTATTGGTATTTTGGTTTTAATTTATCTTCATTGATCTTGTCTTGCCAAATTTTCTAGGTTTTTATAGTCATTTTCTTATGTTTTTATTTATTTCCATTTCTTGACAATTTTGCATAAGAATGCATTATTTTATTAGTTTTTAGCCTTGTATCTTTAGGGTTTCTCAAATTTAATTTTCATGCTAGTTATAATTAAAACCATGCTATTTTTGTGTATCATTTATGCAAAAAGTTAAGTCAAGGTATGAATACCTTACTATTGTTTTTCACTAGTCAACAACTTTTTTACAATATTTCTTTTATGCTTTAGTGTTTATATCTATATTTACCTAAGAACCATCATGCATTTAACTATTGTGACACATGATAAGATTCAAGTGTGGAATATGTAAACACTTCATCTTTGTAATTTACTAATGGTTTTAATTATAGGGGATTTTTGGTGTAGTAATCTCCCTCATTACATTTCCTAAGGAGTACACTAAGAATGGGGTGGGATCAGTTCACAATACTTTGAGAGATATATTTTCATAATATTCTATCATACATTAGTTAATAATAGTCTAACCTAATTTGATTCTCTTTTTATCTTATTTATGTCTTTTTTCCATTTAGTTATTCTTTCCACCCAGTATTCCTATTGTATCTACCTAACTAATACAATCTATTTGATTTATGTCTTTCCTTATATAGTATTATCTTGGCCAGTATAGATTTGAGTATGTCCCTATATTTTCAATTGTATCAACCTAGACAATATTGTTTTGAATCATGCATCCCTTTTGACTATAACATCTTAGTCGATACCTTTGTCTTATAATTCAAGGTTATTGATAGATTTGGATTTTTATATATAGGAGTCATATATATCATTCCAAACACACATAACATGTATCTAATCTACTTACACTTGAATTTCTACCCTTAATTAATAAAATGAGGAGTTAAAGGTTAAATTATTATTATTAGAGGTTAAGTTTTGATAAATATATTTGAAGATCAATAGGATCAATCAAATTTAAGAGGTATACTTCATATTTTTAGTTCTGAACTAAGGATACATAGGAAATCATATTTTTATTTGATGTCTTCATCCTAAAACATCTCTTGAAAAGTGTTTCTAGATCCAAATGGGGAAATCGAAGTGCCAATTCATCATCCAAAGGTAAGTATATCTATCCCTATTCTATTTCATTCATTTAATTTGTGTGTGTTTGTGTGTGTGTGTGTGTGTGTGTGTGTGTGTGTGTGTGTGTGTGTGTGTGTGTGTGTGTGTGTGTGTGTGTGTGTGTGTGTGTGTGTGTGTGTGTGTGTGTGTGTGTGTGTGTGTGTGTGTGTGTGTGTGTGTGTGTGTGTGTGTATTTTCTTATTATTATAATAACATGTATGTTATTTTCCTTACCTAGTTTCTCCTTATACTGAATAAACTAGTATAATTATAGGGATTCTAGGTTTACTATTTTTACCATAGGTTTCATATATCCCTAATGGTTTGCCATTGCACCATTTACATCTTATTAGGTTAGTATTTTTATCTATCTTGGATCTAATTACCCTTTTCCATTAGTTACTTTAATGTGTTTTCCTTATTATATCTTTGATACACCATTTTATTA
The DNA here is from genome assembly GCA_037957365.1 of Torreya grandis. Lineage (NCBI taxonomy): Eukaryota > Viridiplantae > Streptophyta > Pinopsida > Cupressales > Taxaceae > Torreya > Torreya grandis. Next base: position 80,044 of record JARHVA010007980.1, on the reverse strand, counting down.
CCATTGTTAAATCATTATTTTATCTTGGGATCTACTTAAAACCATTACCCATATCATAGGTATAGGATTTATAACCCTATACCATTAACATAGAGTATGAATTACCCTCTTATATATATAAAACCACATCAATCATTGTTGATGTATAATCCAATTATAAATAAGTCTATATTATGATCTATTATTTTTATCCTCCTCTATAGAGAGAATAAAGTGTTTTATAGTAGTCATCCTAGTCGATGCATAAAATCTAGAAATGTGTCATATTGATTCATATTATGATTTTATGTTAAGTGTCAATGGAATATGAATAGATATTGGTCATAATGGCTTATAGAGAATAACAATTTCATAAACCTATAGTTGAAATAATTTTATTTTTTATTTGATGTATTATTATAGCAAGTATTGTTCGATCTAATTTAAACTTGGATGTATTACTACTAATACTAATTTTGAATATGATACATGTTTTTTAGTTATAGGGTTATCAGTTATCATTCTAATTTATTATTGTAGTTATGATTAAGGATTTAAAATTTATATTTGATTCATTTATATCATGTTATATATTTTGGTCAATTCAAAATTATATTATTATTTGGATATCAATACTTGTTTAAATGTTGTTAATGCTCATTTAAATGACATTAGGAACAAGTGGATGAGCTATGCTTGGTGGTTGGCTCTAAAAACCAATGGAAAAATAGTAGAGAGGGATAATGAGTAGTTGAACATGCTTTCAATAGGTAAAATGTATTATTATAGGATCATAAGTCATTATTTATCTCTACATCTTCTTCCATCACTGTTGTTTTATCTCCTCAATTATTCTTATGACCTTGTTTTTATTTTCATCTCTTGTTTATTATGACCCAATCCTTGTATTTTGTTATTGAGTATCAACAAGTGATTTTATTTGATGATCCTTGTGGTTTGATTTGATTTTTATTTGATTTTGTGGTCATAACAAGTTTATGTTTTGTCCCTTACATCGACATTTACTGTTTTATTTTTTTCTTGGGTCTTTTGAGCGATTGTATCCATGGTTGTCTCATTAATTGATTGTGTATTTGACTATGTTATGAATTATTTACTATCTCTTTATGTGGGTCTTTGTGAGATGTAATAAGTCTCATGTGATAGTTAACAATCTAGTCTCTTGTCCTCTTTATGATTAATGACTACTTGAATCCATTGCTCGATCCATGGGAGGATGCCTTTCTCAAACCTTGGGTACTTAGCCTTCGAGGAACCATGCATGTTAATATATTTTTTACCTTTAATGTTGACATTAATATATATCTAAATATTTTTACGCAATGGCACACTTTTTGAGCCCTTATATTTATTATGTTATGGGGTTGATATTATGTTTATATTTTCAGCTATGTTATTACCATTTTACAAATATTGTGAAATGTTTTTGTTTGGTTTTTTGGCTTGAACTATTAGGTATAATCATATTTTATAAGAATATTTTAATGGAGGAAACTATGGGATTGTCAAGCTCTTATATTGGTAGAATCTTTGGGTTTAGTTCCTATTACAATGGCTAATAAGTAATTATGGCTAGGTGAAGGTAGACTTGTAGGGCATGGTGGGGGAAGAAGAAGGTAGATGGTGGCTCACCTGGTAGTCCATATAAATGAGAATGGCCATAAAAATAGAATAAATATGGGAGTTAATTCTAGTTATTAAACTCCCCCCATGGTGGTTTAAAACAATACAAGTCCATCATGAAATCATGAAGTCTAGTTAATAACTATTCCTTTATGGGGTTTGTAGAGGCTTACAAAGTAAGTGGATTTTCATAGTTTAGGTAAGTTGATTTTGGTTTTTTTCTATTTGGTCAAGTTTGGAGTTTTAATCGGCCATTATAGGTATCTTATTAATTCTCATGATTTCATAAAAGAATGATAATACCATGATATCAAATAATATCAATTATTTTCCTCTAATGGCATGATATTTTAGATGATATGATTGAACAATCCTATTGTATTATTGTGTATTTAAGTCTTTTGGTTTTGAATGTTTCCCTAAAATTGATTTGGGATATTGTGAGATGGGTTTGCAATAAAATTGTGTTTCCATTTAATGGGATGGGAATATAGTTAATAAGAATAATTTTATATAAGGTTTTGAAATCTATATGTATGGAGTTCATTGATTCATTAAATACTCCTTATCATCTATTAGCATTTTCATGGGTTTCATTGTAAATATAATGTTGGATATTTTATCCTTTTAGGCATGAATTAATATTGATATGGTAGGTTATTTTGTGATGCAAGTTTTTTTAGAATATGAAAATATTTAATGGTATTATTTTCAACCCTAAAAGGGTGATTCCTATCCTTATTAGCCACTCAAATTATTTAAACCTTGTAGATGGTTATTTTATAAGCTTTGTTATTACTTGCCATTATTACTCATTTGTTCACTTCATTGGTTTAGTGATAGCATTATAAGTTATGATTATTTGTTTATTCTCTTATCCTACCTTGGTATGGTGCATTTTGTTGAAAAAATGCTAAGATGTTTTCTTTTGGATTCCATATGATTTAGTGTGATTTCTTGTGTTGATTATATGTTCCTCCTCCTTTTGATTTGGGAGTTTTGGTGCTTTTATGGGGGTTAGTTTGATTCCCTTGGAACCATTTAAATCATTGGTTGAGTTACACTATATGAGTACATAGTAGCCTCATGGTGGTTATACCTAAACATTTTATTTCTTGGATTATACCCTTCCTTCACTTAGACTTGCCATGGGCTGAGTGTAATCATTTAATTTCATAATATTGAACTATGGTTTATTTACTATAGGGTTAATTATTTTTGTACATAACTATTTTCAAATGTTTGGATGATGTAATTTTGTTCAACCTTGTATGGGGCATACCTTTCTTTCCTTACAATTCATTTTCATTAACTTGGTTATTTCCAACAAAATCTATTATTGCATGCATGATTGAGCATAATGAAAGGATATTTAATCTACTTGGGATGTAAAATTTATTAGTATGCTATTGATGTAGCTATTTATTTATTGGATTCATTTTCAAATCATTCCACCAACTTCTGGAAATAGCCCTTGGCTAAGATCAAACACTTGTGTCAATTTTAATGTGTATAGTTAGGATTTATGGATTTGAATTGGTATTCAATAAGTGTCTATATGTTATAAAAGAATTCCATTAGGATATTTTGAGTATTGAAAGGACCTTATGAATTTATTTAAATTTTTGGTATTGGGCAGTTCCATAATTTTAATGGTTGGCTACAAATTCTCATGTTGATTTCCTTTGTTAATGTATGTCATTTTCATTTTATATATTATTGTTTTGATCTATATTGGTGGATTATATTATTTATTGGGATCATAACCTATCTTACATAGTTGGATGTCATAATACACCATATATCTAATGGATGGGGTGGTTAAGGCCACCATATAGATGGGATCATCAAACTGGGCATGTGAGGTTTGTTTTATGTTGGTGAATAATTATTCTTTTATGGAATTTGGATTATTCATGTTAGTGTATTACTTATTTTATGTTTCATGTTGGGGTATATTTTACTAATGTATGTTTCTTTGAAGTTTCTAATATTGTTCTATATGATGGCATACTCTTGTCTAGAGGTAATAGTATGACATTAGGGTATTAAATACTATGCAATTAATTCTTTTATTTATGAGGAATACTTGGAATTATTTATATCTAGACTAAAGAATAACATTAACTAATATTCTTGATTGATTAAGAATCATGTATTATCATATGTTAAATATTATTATAAATTAAAAATTCTAATCATACACTAACCACCAGATTTATGGGTTTCTTATTTATATGTATATGGTGATGAACAGATGATGAGTACAACCATGTAAACTATTGTTCTAATAAGTTGATATGTTAATATGATTATTTAAAATAGATATCACTATGTTATATTTTTATTTATATTTTGTGAGTGGAACCATTCTTTAAATGATGATTATTTCATGGTTCTCTTTCTCACATCAATTAACTAGTTCTCAATTTGTTATAGGTTGTCCCTTTCAAATATGGACATGGGAAATAGGAAAGATGAATTATATAAAATAAGTAGAATAATGCACCTAATATTTTTATGAAATATTAACTTTTATGGTACAATGACTCATGTAATTAAAAACATTTATGGTTGATGGGTGCAAATAATTCTAACCTTTTAGCTAATGATATAAAACAATATTACTTATAACATCATTTATTGAATTATTTGGGAAAGTGATGTAATTGCTTCCATTTTTTCATTGACATTCATAATAGGTAAATGGGTGGTTGTGTTAACTATTTTATCATTAAATCTTGTGTGCATTTCTATTGCATAAATCAATGAAATGGATATAATCGATCACTAGAGTGTATTGATTATTGAATTTGGATTCCATGAGGGATTATGAATTGATTAGGATTGGAGTATATTATTGTATATAGCTATGATGTGGATAAACCCATTATTGGAAATTAGTACATGCTTAAGGAATGACTCATTAAGGTTATAATGAAATTGTTCAACATTTCATTCTTTCTTCTTTATAGATATTTACATTGTGGCTCATATGCTCAATTATAATAATCATAAACATGATAACTTTTTAGGTTGTGTGCTCAATATTTATTTGTTTATTTTAGTTACTCATTATAATATTATAAATTATGGGTGATGTTATGGGTACTTATTGTTGGAACATCAATGTTTGTAAATTTTAAATATATTTAATAGTTGCATAATATGGGATGCATGATGTAAACTAGAACCAAGTATATCATCCCTTATATGTGATAGTTGACTACAAGATAATAATTAACATGTAGTTGGTCCTATGATATGGAATTTTGTTAGTTATTATGAATTAGAGGATATTAATGTATGAGGCTAATTTATACTTGTGGTTAGCATGTTTTGACTTAAAACCAATATTAGAAAGTCCAATATAGTGACAGGACCATAAGTTCAAAGATTAAATTATTCAATCTCAACATATAATACTAGCCTAAATGTCTACATTACCTTTTTTATTTATTTCTTTTAAGAGACTGCTTCTTTCATAGTTAATAATTTATCCTCACATGGTGGTCATTATGTTGTTAATATTAACAAACTATTATGGGTTTCATTTATCCAAAACCAAAAATGACACAATGGTTAATGTTTTAATATTAAGGAATTATCATTCTTATTTTAATTAATGATTCCTTTATCACACTTCAATATTGAGGTAAGATCTAACCTTATAATTGAAATATAGGTGGTATTAATCTCATGCATGTCGGATATACTTGGATAATAATGATAACCCTAAATAGATGTATCTCTTACATATGTTATAATAAACACATGAGTTAATGTTTATAATGAATGATTTATTGTTCTTATCCTCATAACATGTTAAAATTTAATATTGAGACTGAACTCTAGGGTTACCTACCCTAGTATTCTTGGTTTTATGATTATGGATGCTATGATTTCATCATTAAGTAACTATTTATTCACCTTAATCTCCCAATCATATAATGTTAAAGAGACTGAGATACTTAAGTAGGATTAATAGACAAGTAAATGGTCCTAGTAGGGACACAATCACTATATATAGAGTTTGGAATTTATCCATGTGCACGTCTACATGGACAAACCCTAAAATATATACTCTCTTTGGTGATGTACTCCCTATAGGGTCCTCCAGTGGTGTTTTAACCTTGGATACAATCATATGTCAATCTATTGTGTTCTAGTTTCCTATACACATGTGCATAATCAATTGAATTATTTTTGCATCACTAAGTGGTCTAGTGAGCCTGCACACAGTGTTGTTTACACTATGATAAGTGATCCCTAATTTTTTTAGGGTTGCTTCATCTGATATCATAGCTTGTGATCTATATTTTTTCAAGATAAAATATGAATATTTCACTCTTATAAAGTAATATAAGTAGTGATTTTCTTTGATACTGAACCATGTTATACTTACCATTGGCTTTTGCCAAATTATAGCTCTAAAAATATTTACGATGTGAATTTTTACTAACATGGAACTAATGAGATATTTTATTTTAATAAGGATATAATATGGTCTTAATAAATGAATTAATCCTCTTGAGTTTAAAAGAGATAATGGTTTATTCTGTAATATTAAGGTGTTAGAAATTCATGTATTTCTTAGAATTAATGGATGTGTATACATATGTACTTTTTTGTAGTAACATTATGATACCTAACCATAGCCTTGATTCATTTAGACCTTTCCAAATTTGATTTACATTAGGTAATGTAACACCTATTTAATATTGACTTATATGGGTGATTCAAGAGGAGGTGAGTGTTAACTGCTTCACCATTGGAAGTACGCAAATGATGTTTAGTATCTATTATTGATTTGTATGGGAAAGTAATCATTATATGCTTAGGACATTATAACCTTGATAGAACCAAGGGTTTGGATTAAAACTAGAGGGCCAAATAGGGTAAAAGTATCTAATTTACTTGGGTAAATCCATAAAGCTTGGGATATCCACCTATAAAAGAATCTCTTGAGATGAATCAGAGTTTGATCATGATAATAAATTAACCTCTTTGAGTTAAACAAATGATAATGTTACTTCATAACTCTAAAAGTGATATAAAATAATAAATTATGTTTGAAATAGGAGTTATCAATAAACTTTGATATTCACCTTGATCCTTGGTTGAGTCCATACTTTTCCAAAATTATGTTTGCATCAATCAAGCATTCAATAAGTCAACTATTGACTTGTTGAAATAATTCAATTGGAAGAATAGTGATATAATCTTGATGTTAGAATCAAATAAAATGTGCCTTGGTGTCCATTGATGGTTTCTATAATCAATCCATCATATGACATTGAGGTATGATATCTTTGGGAGGCTTAAGGGTGTGACTCAATCATGGAGGGCCCAATAGGGTGAATAATGATAACTTGTTTGGGTAACTCAGAAAGCTTTTAGGATCTCTTTTTATAATGAGTATTTCTATCTATCCAATCCTTGAGACATGAATAATTTTTGGTAACCTTATTAGATGCATGGATATGGAATGATGGGATTTAATAGAACACATGATTTATTGGTAAAGGTGATACACAAGACCCCTAGAGCTAATAATTTTTTAATAGATGATGGGTTTGTTTAACAATCATAACATTTATAAAATGTTTGAGCTTGTGTCTAAAATTACCAATTCCTAGTATAGGCATAAATATAGTAATACCTTAGCATGTTATGTCAAGGCTTGGTGATGTTATCATTATTGGATGATAATCAGAAGGAACATAATGGTAAGTTAGTAGGTTTGATAATACCTATTATTGTGGTATTTTCACACATATTGTGCCTAATAATTGGTTCTTGAAATCATGATGGAATGTGAATAAATCTTCTCATCATTAGTAGCCATGATGCAATCATAAAACTTAGTACGACATGACTACTATCATGGATGTAGGTAAAAAGTAAGTTTCCATGGTTGATGTTTCTAGCTTGGTTTAATTCAGACACCATTGTGGTGTTGACTAATTTTTGGGAATGATAAAGAGTGTGCTAAATTCTAAACTAAAATCATATTTTATTATTGTGAAGTGAATATTATGATCTATTGTTTAGATGGACTTTTATAAAAATCTCAAAAGTAGTAAATTTGAGATGATATGATACTCTTTGTGATGATTGATATAAATTTGAATATAATATCTCTATAATAATATGTTTCTCATTAATGGCTAAGGCTATATTTAAGGCTAACATTCCTTTAGATAGCATAAAGGTAAGCTCTTTTGAAACAATGATGGGATGTTGAGTGTGCATAATTTTTTATTCTTGTTGGTTACTTATTCAAATTTGGTTAACTAATTTTTAGATATGATGTAACATGAAATGGAAATGGGTGCTTATGAAGCACTGCTGGGTCCTATGAGATGGACTTTTGTGTAGAATCAATAAGGTTGTAATATGTAAACTATAGGCATGTGTTGGTTTGTAAATGCAAACACGTTATGGTTAAGGTATTATTTTTATGTATATAAGGAAGTTGTTATTATGGAATGAATATTTTTGGTTTGTTTAAAAGTATGACTATAATATATGTTGATTTTATGCTTATAAGGAACAATTTAAAGTCCAGATCAGGTGATGCTAAAAATCCTAGGTACCCACTTAACTCTTTGGAAGAGTTAAAAAATTTAGTTGAATGCCCTTTATTGGTGGATAAAAATATGGTGTGATTGATATCCCTCAACAAATATGAGATCAATAATAATGGAGAACATGTTGTAGGCCTTTGGGTTGCATGTGAATGCCTAGAATGTATTATCCAGTGTTCAATGTGGTTGGTGTGGGATGATACACTAACCCATGAATGATGAATATTAAATGAATAATAACCACAAAACTATGGGTTACTATCTTTTGGTGACATTATATAATGAATGTTAATGATAATTATGTGTAATGTATAATGCGTATTGTGGAAAATGCAACACCAAATCTATAATTTTTTTTGAATAATTTAGTTGGATGGGATTATTGTGATTGCTATCATAAATTAATTTTGATTGTTATGATGACTTATCCTTGTAATGAAAGGGATGGTTAGCCTAAATTTTTTTCAATATCAAATTAATGATCCTAAATTTGATATGTAACTAAAAATTTATGAATCCCTCTATCTTGTTTGAGTTAGCAACTATAAATTATACTTTGAAAGTAATGAAAGAATTATCTTTAGAAAGTATTTAAGGTGAATTTTGATCACCATAGCCTAAAACACTTACTTTGATAGAATGATTTGAATGCACACCTACATGGGTGGTTAGAAATAAGTAAATTTAGAAGGTTTTGCTGAAAATAAATGGTTGTCTATTATCTCTACTAAGATAAAAGCATGTTTGAATCCATAAAGACTATTCTAAAGGTAGTTAATGATTTTTAGACTAAATCAAATGTCATTGTGTGTCATAAAAATAGAAATATTTTTAACCAAATTTAAATACTTACAAAAACTTGGTATTGGAAAAGGTATATATATCCCCCTGAACCCCACCCCCTTCCCTCCCGCCATTTTATTCATTCTAGTGTCACAAGGGGACAAATGAGCTGAAATTACATTAATTTTACCATGATCTGAAGAAAGATGTGGTTGTCTTTATGGAAACACTTATAATATCAACAAGGTAAGGCTAAACATTTCTACTCTAGATGTTTGTTATATCCTCATGCTATGCCAAGAGGTCAGTAGGCAGTAACCTTGAATTATTATGGGGATATCAAAATACGTAGTAGGTATGAAATTATTCTAGTTATAATTGATAATAATTACCAATTTGATTATTTCAATATAGATACTTAACTAATAGGTATTTATGAGTGTGGAATATTTTTGTTAAAAGAGTGTTAGAGCCTCCTTTGGATAAATTTACCCCTGATTGATTTATTGATCACTGAGATGACTCCTTTCTAAGAGGGGGAATTTGTCATAAGATCATAGTTGATACAATTTTAGTCTTTTATTTATGTATTGATATAGAAATTATTTCTTGAATTGGTTGGAACTTAGATATATTACTTGTAATATTGATTTTGAATTTGATATATGATTTTGGTTGGATGGTTATCAATTATGATTTTGATTTATTATCACATTTATGATTAATGATTTAAATGTTATACTTGATTTATTTATATTATGTTGGATATTTTTTTAAGTTTAGAATTGTATTATTATTTGGATATAAATAATTATTCAAATTTTGTTGATGTCCTTTTTGGTTACTATAAGAACAAGTTGATGACCTAAGCTTGGTAGTGGGCTATGATAACCATTTCGAGAATACAAAAGAGGGATAATGAGCAATAAAAAATTATTTAAATAGGTAAAATGTATTATAATACGATTTTAAGCCATCAATTATCTCTAAGTATTCTTTCATCATTGTTTTTTTGTCTCCTAGTTTATTCTTATGACCTTGATTCTATTTTTATCTCTTGCTTATTCTAACTTAATCCTTGTATTTTGTGATTGAGTTTTAGTGAGTGATTTCATTTGATGGTCCTTGAGGTTTGATTCAAATATATTTGATTTTATGGTCGTAACAAGTTTATGCTTCATCCTTTGCATTAACATTTAGTATTTGATTCTTAGTTTGGGTCTTTTGAGTGATTATATCCATGTTTGTCTCATTAATTGATTATTCCTTTAACTATGTTACACATTCTTTATTATCTCCTTGTGTGGGTCATTATGTGAGACTCAAACATCTACTTTATTATATTATTTATGATTGAATGCCTACTTGACTCCATAGCTTAAGACATGTGAAGGATGCCTTGCTCAAACCTTGGGTGCTTAGCCTTCATGGAACCATGAATGTTAATATGTTTTTGACATTTAGGGTTGATATTAATATATATCCAAAAAATTTGTCATGGTGGGATGATTTTTAAGCCCCACCATTTGAGTACATTATGGGGCTGACATTATTTTTATGTTTTTGGCCATGTTGGCACCTTTTTCAAAATATTGTGAATTGTAATGAAATATTGTGAATTAATTTTGTTTGGATGCTTGGTTTGAACTATTATAGATAATCATAATTTATAGAAGTATTTTAATGGAGGATATTTTGGACATATTGAACTATTATATTGGGATATTATTGGAGTTTGGTTCCTCTTGCACATGGCCAACAAGCAATTATGGCTAGGCAAAGGTAGAATTGTAGGGCATAGTGGGGAAAGGAGTAGATGGTGGCATGCCTGGTAATCCATGAAAAAGAGAATGTATGAAAAAATATAATAAATATGGGATCCAAGTCTTGTCATCAATCTCCATCCATAATGGTTTAATAATCTACAATACCATCATGCAATCATAAAGTTTGGTAGATAACTATTCCTCTAAAGTAGTTTATTGAGGACTATAAAGTAAGTGGATTTTCCTACTATAAATAAGTTGATTTTGGGGTTTTTTATATTTGGTTGAGTGTGGAGTTTTAGATGGCCATTATAGCTCCCTTATTAATTATCATGACTTCATAATGGATCAAAAATGCCATGATATCAAATAATATCAATTATATTCCTTTAATGGCATGATATTTTTTATCCTATGATTGAACAATCATGGTGTATTGCTGTGTATTGTGGGTTTTTGGATCTAAATGTTTCCTTAAAACTGATTTGGGCTATTGTGAGATGGGTTTTAAATAAAATTAATTTTCCCTTTAATGGGATTGGAATATGGTCAAGAAGAGAAATTATATATAAGGTTTCAAACCTTCTTTGTATGGAATTCATTACTTCAATGAATAATCCTTATCATCTATTAACATTTTCATGGATTTCATTGAAAATATAATGATGTATATTTTCTTCTTTTGTGTATGAAGAATATTGTTTTTGTAGGTTATTTTGTGATGCAAGTTTTTTTGGAATAACGTAATATTGAATGGTTTGATTTTTAACCCTAAAAGGGTGAATCTAGTCCTTATTAGCCATTCATATTATTCAAACCCTGTAGATGGTTATTTTATAAGTGTTTTTATAACTTTCCATTGTTAGTCATTTGTTAGATTTTTTGGTTTAGTGATAGCATTGGATGTTATGCTTCTTTTTTTATTTTTTTACCTTATCCTAGTATGGTACAGTTTTATTATGAACATGATGAAATATTTTTTTGGGGGATTTTATGTGATTTAGTGACCTTTCTTGTGATGAGTGTATGTTCCTCCTCTCAATTTGGTAAATTTTGGTGCTCTTTTATGGGCTGGGTCGATTCACTTGGAACCATTGAAATCATGGGTTGATTTACATTGTATGATGATATAATAGCCTCATGGTGGTTGTACATAACCATTTTATTTCTTGGACTATACCCTTCCTTCAATTGGACTTGTCATGGGTTGAGTGTAGTAATTTAATTTTAGAATATTGACATATGGTTACTTTATTATAGGGTTAATGATGGTTATACATAACTATCTATAAATGTTTGGATAATGCAATTATGTTCAACCTTGTATGGGTCATACCTTTCTTTCGTTCCAACTAATTTTCATTAACTTGGTTATTTCAAACAAAACCTACTATTGTATGCATGATTGAACATAATGATAAAATATTTGTTCCACTTGGGATATCAAATTTATTATAATTCTATTAATGTATCAAATTTTTTATTAGATTCATTTTTGAACCATTTCACCAACTACTAGATATAGCCCTTGGCTAAGATCAAACACTTGTGTTGATTTCCAAGTGTGTAATTGGGATTTATGAATTTGAATCAATATTTTATTAGTGTCTATATTTTTAAAGATAATTACATTATGTTATTTCAATTATTTAAGGTCCCTACTGAATTATTTGTAATTTTTGGTATTCAGAAGTTGCCTCATTTTATCAATTGGCTAGAAATTGTCATGCTAATTTTCATTGTCAACATATGTAATTTTGATGTTGTATATATCTATTTTGA
>JARHVA010007980.1:0-62500 GCA_037957365.1 Torreya grandis | reverse complement strand
ATTTTGGTTAAGTTAAAGACTTATAGAAATTTTTCCATGGACTTTGTCAACATCCTCAAGAAATAGACAAAGTGGTAAAACTAATCCTAGCATCTAAGGTTGCATATGAATCCAAGGTTGTTATATCTGAGGAATATAAATAGTATCCTTCTACTATTTTCAATCATTCCTTTTAAGTTACCAGCATGACCATAGGTGTTAAGACTTCTACTATTTATACTATTCCTACATTGGCACCAATAGTCACACATGTGATGTACATATATAGATATTAAAATATTAATTATATAGCATGTGAATCTTGTATGATTTATAAATACCTATTACGGATTTACCTTTCAGTTTTAGACCTTTTTACCACCAAAAGGATCACATTAGCCATCTCATTATGCATAATTATTTATATTATGGTTTGAAACTATCATTGTTGATATGACTCAAATATTTTCTACTATACAAAAATCTTAAAACTTGATATATGTCCTTCATTATTAGTTTCATATCCTTAGTAGCTTCCTATCTTTTCGAGAACTTGCATTAGACAATGGAGCAATTGTATTGATGTAAGTGTCTAGATTATTATCAAGTGTCAAGTCCTAAAAATTAATCTAATTTAAACATATTTCAAATCCTTTGGATTTTCCCATTTATTTTATCTAATCCTTCTATGAGATATTTTTAAAAGGTGTGGTATAAATAAAAACCTATGTGTACTCATTACCCATATAGAAAATACCAAGAATACACATATTCAGTCTCATTTTATTTCCTTATTATTCCCTATTTTCATATCACTCATAAGAGTATTCATATTATAGGTTTGAATCACTCAATTAATAGTCCATGACATTATTTGTTAAGTTCTAATCTATATCTTTGCATGCCTAGAATATAGTATATCTCACCCTTGTACACACACAAACCAACAACTAGGGGAGAAATAAATATGTCTAAGTCTCTCCTTAGAGTATTGGCCATGTAGGTAGTGATCATTAATATATGGGTCCTTGAGGTCATCTTGAAACCATGATCTAACTAACCCATTTTTGGAAATGTATAAAGATGCAAGTTGAAAAACTAGGGTTTGATGCACATACAAACATTAATAACTTGTGCATATGAATTAAAAATGTAAAAAGGTGACATAAAACCAAGAAGGCTAAAGGTGGTTGCTCTATAATACATTGAATATTATACACTATATATTTTCATTTATATTAGAACTACATAAACATAAGTGTCATAGGGCTGACATAAGTATCTAAGCCTATAGAAACAATAATTTTAAATTGTAAAGACTAGATCATGATCTTGTCCCTACCTATCTACACCTTTGTACTTATCATATCTACCTATACATTTATAGATAAGTGAAGTATTATCTCTTATTCATGTTTATGAAATCAAATTAATGTTTTGAATGTAATTTTATATTTAACATAACTCAACGTTTTAATTCATAATATTCACTTATCTCAATTTTTAATTAATTAGCCTACTCTAAATTATTTCTATCCATAATTATGTATATGTTATTATACTCTTTTAACCCTAAAATCAAAACATCTGAAAAGGGTTAAACACCACCCAAGGTAGATGGGAAAAATAGGGATTCCCACAAATTTTAATGATTATTCCTACATATATGACCTATTCCCAATGAAAAATGACTATTCATATTACATAATCAACCTCTCTTATTGTATGTTACCTTGAATAGACTTTTTTAGCTTTATAAGTTGTGTTTCTACAATTCGAACAAGGTACTTTTAGAGCTATTCATATAATGGATTCATGTGATTTTATCCATAATACATTAGCCTTAAATATTGTTTCATATTATGTATCTATAGTATTTTTTCTCTTAACCTTACAATATATGATGAAAAAGGTGATCCTGAACAACATGTTTTACTATATTTTTGCTTTTTCAATGTCATCTAATTAGCTACTAAAAATAAAGTAAATGTAAGGTTTTAAAGATTACCTAGAGATGAAGAAAAATTGTACACCATTGATCAATATTTTGGTAACTCCTCTTTGACTAGGGAGGAATGACCTGAAAATCACACTAACTCACTAAAAATTGATTAATAAAAAGATAAATGGGTTGCCTAGTAAGAAACTAGTCCCAAGAAGTGATCTACTTCCTTAGGTGGATGTCAGCCCATGTTTAACACTCAAGTTTATAAATAAACATGAAATTACAAATATATATAAGGATAGGATGCAAATAGATAACAACAAAGATGTCTAATCTATAATAGGATTAATGTTATCAAAGTAATAGTCTAAAATTTAGTTGCTATATCAACATCCTCTTGAATTATAGCCAATTATTCATTAATGCTTTCCTCATTAGGTTTGAAAACCATAGTACAAAGACCTAATTCAAATGAAATGTCACTTTTATTAGTGAATAAAGGTTGTGGGACAATGGGGAGATCAAATATGCTAACAATATCATGAGCTAATCCAATCATAGTCATCAATATGTGAAAGACATATTTTCATAAAATACCATGCAGGATTTAATAAGTTTTTAGGACTGTGAATGTTATGAAAATAGAATTCAAGGCTATTTTAATAGTTTATCAAGGATCGATGATGATCCTATAGGATTGACATTGATTCAGATGGATCGAAGTTGATTTTGAGTAAAATGCTAAACTATGAAAATAGGTGATAATAATGACTTGTAAAATTGATAAAATGATGAAAACTAAATGAAAATGTTGACACAGTGGTGTAGGAGACATAAATATTTAAATATGAATGAATTGACATAAAATACTAACCTTAAATGGCTTGAAAACATACAAATAAATAAGACTATAAAAGTACGCTCAAAAACCTTCAGAATCCCTTGATAGTTGCATGAACAAAGGTTCCAAAAGGTGGTAAAGTGTTGACAATGTCCATATGTAGGTTATAAGAAATATCTAGTAGAGGGTAGAAGTCAAAAATCATTGTGTATGTCTCTTAATTTGAGGAGGCTCACTGTATATTTATGGATCAATGTCATTATGGGTTGATCAACATCAATTGTTAAGCATGAAATACACTGAGAGGGGGATGAATAAATAAATTATATATCCTTTTACTTAATATAATTTTTTTCTTTAACCACTTAATCACATATTCAAGATATGTAATAAAACTAAAAAAAATAATTTTCACCACATAAGAGAGAGAGAGAGAGACCATATTTTTACGTGGAAACCCAAAGTGGCAAAAACCATGGAGTACAATCTCAATTATATGAATGAGCACTAGCTCAAAATACAAAGTTTGCAAACACCAAATTGTAGGATCACCAATCCCTTTCCTGAGCACTAACACATCAACTATTTGTGAGCACCAACCCATAGGAGAACCAACCCCTTACAAATATTTGTGAGCACCAACCCACAGGATCACCAACCCCTCTTGTGTATAAAACACAACTACCTCTCAATGTCTCTTACTCAACAAATGATATAAATCTACAATATCTCCTACTTTTCTCTCTTCAAAATCAAATTCAAACCATGCACTCTCTTTCATATTACAAATGGATTTTCAAGCCTTTATTTATAGATTTCCAAATGACCTTTGGCATTCACCCTTTGTGACCCTTCAATCCTCATGGAAAATGGTGCCAAACTTGCATTACCCTTCGTATCCTTGCATTTCAAAAGTCATATGGTGACCCTTGATAATAAAAATCATCCTTTCCTCTTTTGTCTTTATCTTGGTGACTTTACATATTCCTCAAAGTGTCCCTTCATGGAAAAATGCACCATACCTCTTTAGTCTTCACATGGTGACTCTTGGAATTCCTCAAGATGACTCTTCATGAGAAAATACATCCCATTCCTCTTTCATGTTTTACCCCATGACTCTTTGACATCTCCATGGGCCCTCTTTTGACTTATATGCAACCAAAAATATATTCATTAATATTAAATAAATATTAACACACATTAACCAAGATATGAATATTAAAAATGCCATTAAATGCAATGGGGCCTTTATCACCAATAATGCTAGACCTTTGACATCAATAACAATATTTCTAATAATATCCCCCTTTGTCATTGATGGCAACCTCAAACAAAAACTACCACATCCTAAAACCTGCACATACTGCCATATAAAAAATATATAGTAACTCCCCCTTACTGTAGCAACCTGTACATATTCCCTATACCTATTTTTACACCTGTACCTATTATTCTCCCCCTTTGACATCAATGGAAAAGGGCATACCTAGAGCTAACACTTATCTCCCCCTAAACTGATGCTGAAACTTAATGGTAGGAAATAAAATAAATTACTCCCAACTTGTCTCACATATACTCAAATGTGTCTTTTAGTAGTGCCTTTGTGAAAATATATGCAATCTACTCTGTAGTACTAATATACTCCATCTTAACCTATTGATCTATAACTTGATCTCTTAAGAAGTGATATCTAATGGGAATACATTTTTTTCTTGAATGCATCACTGAATTCTTCAAAATATTAATATCACTTTTATTATTAAAAAAAAATAGAAATAAGTTCATCATACTTTACCTTGATATCTTCTAAAGTTTTCTTCATCCAAATCACTTGAGTACAACATAATTCTGCTGCAATATATTTTGCTTTAGTTGTAGAAAGTGATACTAAATTTTGCTTCTTTCTTAGCCATGATATTAAGTTATCACCAAGGAAGAAAGCTCTTCCACTTGGACTCTTTCTATCATCTAAGCACCCTGCCTAATCTGAATCTATATAAGAAACCAAAGTAAAATATCTACATGTGGGATACCACATTATATAATCAAATGTCCCCTTGATATATCTAAATATTCTCTTCACCAGTTAAACATGAATATCTTTTGGAGCTAACTAATATCTTGTAACCATACCTATTGTATGCATGATGTCTGGCCTTGATGTTGTTAAATATAAAAGGCTACCAATCATAGATATATATAAATATTGATATGTAATAGGTGAATCTTCATCCTTTCTCACCTTATTTCTTGTACACATTGGTGTGCCAACTAGTGCATAATCCTCAAAACCAAATTTCTTCAACATTTCCTTGGCATATTTACTTTGAGATATGAAAATTCCTTTATCTGATTGAAATATTTTCAATCCTAAGAGAAATGACAATTCTCCAAGCATAGACATCTCAAATTATTTTTCAATATTATCAAAAAATTATTTTGTCATCTTTTCAACATTTCCTCCAAAAATGATGTCATCAACATATACCATAATAATCAATTGATGCTCACCTTCTATTTTGATGTCGAGATTACTATCAACAAATCCTCTCTTCAAACCTTAATCCTATTAATACTTATCAAGTCTTGCATACCAAGATCTAGGATCTTGTTTCAATCCATAAAACACTTTCTTCAATCTACATACATGACTAATAATATTTGAGAGATTAAATTCCTCAAGCTACTCAATGTAGACCTTTTCTTCTAGATTCATGTTTAGGAAGGTAGATTTGACATCCATCTAAAACACTTTGAAAATTTTAAACACTACATATGCAAGAAACATTCTAATAGCCTCTAACCTTTCCATTGGTGCAAAATTTTCTTCAAAATTTATTCCCTCAATCTGAACATATCCTTTACATACTAATCTTGCTTTATTTCTAGTCACTTCTCCATTTTCATTCATCTTATTTCTATAAACCCATTTTGTTACGATCACATTGTGATCTTTTGGTCTAGGAACTATTTCCCAAGTATCCTTATTTTATATTTAATTTATTTCTTCATCCATAGCCTTAACCTAATGTCTATCATGTCTAGCTTTTGAAAAATTTATAGGCTAAATTTTGGATAACAAAGAGAAATTAACTTACTCAGATTCACTTACCATCATTCTTATAGTGTGAATTCCTTCATTTATGTCCCCAATGATGTCACTCTCATTATGATTTCTTTGGACATATTTGGATGGAGTTTTGGTATCCTTTTTCTCATTCTTCTCATCTTCATTTAATTCTTCAAAATCTTCCTCTTTAATGATTTCAAGAATGTCTACTGAATCACTAATTCTTTGTGTTCCATCTTCTTCTATCTTGACACTTATACTTTCAACAATTTTCTTGGTTCTTTTGTTATAACATTTATAATTTTTAATTTTTAAAGAATAACCAAAAAATATACCTTCATCTACTCTAGATTCAAACTTACCAAGTTTTTCATCGGTTCTCTTTATGACATATCTACTACCAAAAACTATGAAATAATTAATTGTTGCTACTTTATCTTTTCATAGCTCATAAGAAGTCTTATCACTATTGACTCTCAATATTTTTCTATTTTGAATATGCACTACTATAGAAACTACCTCTCTCTAATATTTATCTACTTAGATTCATTTAGCATTGTCCTCACCATCTCCTAAACTATTCTATTTTTTTGTTTAACTACTCCATTTTACTATGGAGTTTTTGTTACTAAATAATGTCTCTTTATTCCATGGTCTTTATAAAAATAAATAAATTGATTTGACATGAATTCTCCTCCTTGATCTGATCTTAGACACTTAATCTTAAAACTAGTTTCATTCTCAACTAATGCTTTGAAATGTCTGAAAGCTTCTAATTTTTTATTTACAAACATTACCAAAGTCATAATTGAAAAATCATCAATAAGCAACATGAAATATTTCTCACCTTGAGTAATTTGAGTTCTCATAGGTCCACACAGATCAATGTGAACAAGCTCTACCATCTGAGTGGTTGATTACTCTTTTTTTTAACCACCTTCTAGCCTACTTCTCATGCTAATAAGGTTCACAAAGCGTGTTAGATGGCTTTGTAATCTTTGGAAGATTTCTAACTACTTAATTTTTATTTATGTTGACAATATTGTAGAAATTTATGTGCCCCATTCTCCTGTGTCAAAGGTAAATTTATTTAATCTAACTCAAACAACATCTTTGACCTTTGATGTCTAATAGCATATACAAAGTATTGCCTATTCTCTAAGCATCTGCAGCCAAAATATCTAAATATTTTCTTTTAATTTCACAACCTTCTACATAAAACTTTAGTGTGTACCCTTGATCATACATTTGACTTATACTTAAAATATTATGCTTAAGACCTTCTACATTAAAAAAAAATTAGTTTTAGTTCTACCATTATCCAAACTTAGTGTACCTTTTTTAGCAATTCTAGTAATAGTAATTTCTTTGAATTTCGCTATGTCGCCATTGATCTTCTTCAAGGTTATGAACTTGCTCTTATCTCTTGTCATGTGCCTCAAAAATCCATAGTCAATGAACCATGTATTTTTTTTCATTTCTTCTATGCAAATTTGTTTCCACCAACATAGATTTTTCAAGTTATTTCTTTTTCCATGAACTTGTCTAAGCTTTCTTCTTGATGAATGGATCCTTAAAAATCTGGTCCTTCTTGACTGACTCAAACATGCTTCTATAGTACCAAGATATGTCTTTAAATTTATTGAAATTGTAACATATTATGGCCTCTTCATTAAATCCCAATAGAGGAGTAAAATATTTGCAGCTTTTGCTTTACTCTTTATGAATTTCCTTCTCCTTATTTCTAAAATTGTTAGTCCTTTTTTGACATTCTATTTTCTTATGACCATATCCATTACAATAAAAATAGTAACCATAAAAATATGACCGATTTGTGTATCTCTAACCTGATTGCCTTTTGTATCTCTATTTCTTCTAGCCTTTTTTGTTTGAGATGCCCTCCGTATTCTTAACTTCTTCCCTTTTTATTTCTTATTTTGTAAGAGCTTTAGCACATCTCTTTCCTTTTTCATTGTCTATGAAATTAGTGACCTCCTCTTTCTCTTTTTCAAATCCAATACCTGTCTTATCTAACATTGATATTTGATTTTCTAATATCTTATTCAACATATTAGTTCTATTGTCAAATTTTGAATCATTGGCTACTCTATCATTGATTGCTTAATTTTTTTCTCATGTTCTAATTTTAAAGAAATAATTTCAATAATATACCTTTCACATTCTTTACTTACTATTTTCAACTATGTCATTAGATCTTCTTCATTCTTTTTGGATTTTTCAAAGTGTGCTTATAGATCTTCAATTATTTCCTTTGACTCCTTTTCATTTTTCTCAATATGGAGCTTTAATCTTTGATTCTTCTTTTCAAGATATTTTAACTCTTCTAAGGCACAAATGAGTTCTCCTTCTAGATTCACTTCGTCTTCATCTTGCTCTTCTTGATAATCTATACTTTTTCTTATGGAGGCATCTTCATGTATGGCCATGAATATAATCTCTTCTTCTTATGAATCATTGACTCCACTATCTTCGGTTGAGCTAAGATCTTTAGAATACAAACTCTTCTTCTCAAATACCTTCTTGAATTTAACTTTGAAATTCTTCTTGTATGTAGACTTTCCTTCTTCATTTTCATCATCTATAATTTTTCTTGTGGAGGCATCTTCATGTATGACCAAGAATAGAATCTCTTCTTCTAAATCACTGACTCCACTATTTTTGGCTGAGCTAGGATCTTTAGAATACAAACTATTCTTCTCAAATCCCTTCTTGAATTTACCTTTGAAATTATTCTTGTATGTATACTTTCCTTATTCATTGTCATCATTACCCTTATTTGGGTATTTAGCTACAAAATGTCCAATATTTCCATAATTAAAACATTTAAAAGATAATTTTCCTTGATATTTACCTGTGCCATTTTTTTGCTTACAAATGAATAGAGCTCCATTGTCATATTCATCATCACTAGAACTATCACTTGATTCTTGAATCTTAGTCTTCTCTTTCTTTGATGTCTTGAAAGCAGTTTCTCTCTTTGAGGGTTTATCTTGTTTAGTCCACATCCCATATGCTATAAGAATACCGTGAAGCTCATCCATCTTTAGCTTGGCTAAATTATTCATCTCTTCAATTACCAAAACTTTTGCATCATATCTCAATGGTAGAGATCTCAAAACTTTTTGAACCATAGTTGATTCTTTTAAATTTTCTCCAAGACCTTGAATCTAATTAACTATTTGATCAACTTGTAAAAGATAGCTTTCTATATTTTCTTCTTCTTCCATCTTCAAACTCTCAAATTATCTTTTGAAATTTTGAAGCTTAGCTTGCTGAACCTTTCCATCACATTTGTAAATATTCTCAAGTTTTACCCAAGTTTTATGAGCAAATTTACATTGCATAACTTGAACAAATTCTAATTCACATAAACCACATAAAATAGAATTTAAAGCTTTAGCATTATTTTTATTTGCCTTCTTTTCTATTAAAGTAGTTACAAGTGTTTGTGGCTCTTCATATTCCTCCACCACTACTTGCCATATGTTGAATAAAGGGCCATCAAATAAGTCTTCATCCTTATGCTCCAAAAAACATAATTCATCCCATCAAATAAAGGCCCTTTATTTTTAGAAAATCCTTCATGTGATCTAGCCATCATGCTTTCCCAATCTACCTTCAAGCTATAAAACTTTTTCAAAAGGAAGTTGCTCTGATACCAGTTATTAAGCATGAAATATACTAAGAGGGGGGGGCTAAATCAATATATTATATATCTTTTTACTTAATTTGATTTATTTTCTTTAACCACTTAATCACACATTCAAGATATGCAATAAAACTAAAATAATAATTTGTACCACACAAGAGAAAGAGAGAGAGACCATATTTTTATGTGAAAACCCAAAGTAGTAAAAACTATAGAGAACAATCACAAGTATATGAATGAGCACCAACTCAAAATACAAAGTTTGCAAGCACTAACTTGCAGGAGCACTAATCCCTTTTCTAAGAACCAACATAACAACTATTTGTGAGTACCAACCCAAAGGAGCACTAACCCCTTAAAAACATTTGTGAGCACCAACCCATAGGAGCACCAACCCCTCTTGTGTATAAAACATAACTATCACTCAATGTTGCATACTCAACAAATGATATAACTCTACAATATCTCTTACTTTTCTCTCTTTGAAAATAAATAAAAACCATGCACTCTCTTTCATATTACAAATGACTTCTCAATCCTTTATTTATATCTTTCCAAATGACCTTCGGCATTCACCATTTGTGACCCTTAAAATCCTCTTGGAAAATGGTTCTAAACCTGTATGACCCTTCATATCCTTGCATTTGAAAAGTCATATGGTGACCCTTCATAAGAAAAATCATCCTTTCCTATTTTGTCTTTATCTTGGTGACTTTTTGTATTCCTCAAAGTGTCCCTTCATGGAAAAATTCACCATACCTCTTTTGTCTTTACATGGTGAATCTTGGAATTCTTCAAGATGACTCTTCATGAGAAAACATGTCCCATTCCTCTTTCATATTTTAACCCATGACTCTTTGACTTCTCCATGGGCCCTATTTTGACTTATATGCAACCAAAAATATATTCATTAATATTAAATAAATATTAACACACATTAACCAAGATATTAATATTAAAAACACCATTAAATGCAATGGGGCCTTTATCACCAATAATGCTAGACCAGTGACATCAATGACAATATTTTTAACATCGATCTTAGAGAATCGATGTTCATTTGCCAAAAATGGGTGGAGGTTATATTTAGGCCATTCAGAAGTGTTATTTATGGGGTAAAGATAGGTTTAACAAACTTTTAAGCTTTTATGTTGTTTGAACCATGGGATGGGTTTGTTAGGAGGTTGGGAAGGTTTCTATTTTTTATTTTTTTTATGATTTTATGGTTAGGGGTAGTAAAATAGGTTTAATTACTATTTGAATAGAGTAATTAACTTAATTAACTCATGTGTTAAATTTAAGTGGGTAAGGTTAATGTAATTATTTTAAATTAGTATGGATGGGGACATTATGTTAGAGATGAAGGATAAATGAGATGATGCACCATGTTAATACACAAAGGTGTATAAAACTATCCTATACATTTAACCCTTTTTATGGAGTGGTATGAAATAGCATGCTAAAAGACAAAAACTATAAGGTTCCTAGTGCCCTAAGTTTATTATGAGGAGGTATCCCCCCTCATTGGGTGTCAAAAAGTGAGATGGACCATATGATGGGTTTGAAAAAGATGGAAGGTAAAAACAAATGTGGATGAATGGGAATGGACAAGTGGAAGATAGAAATGGACAAATAGAATTATGAATGGCTCAAGGAAGTTCTAAGGTTTTACTTAATAAGATAAAAAGTGATATAGGTATTAATGCCCCAAAGACCTAATCGAGTAACAAAGTACCAAAGCTAAAATAGGTAGCCTTAATAAAAGGATAACAAGAGAATAAAATATAGGAATGGTAGACTATCACATCTGATGTGCATATGGTGTATGTGTTACCTATAGATGAATGTTCTCAGGATAAAAGATACCATCAGGATCTTATAATGGTAAGATAATAAAAAAATGGGTATGCCTTAAGGAGACTGGGAAATTAATAAAGGGTCAAAATCCTCAAATCTAAAGGGTAATATGACATCAAAATGGGATAGTTGTGGAAAGGGTAATAATATGGGGCTTGGAAGCCAAACTAGGAGCATGTGAAAGGGTCTATAAGTGCAAAAATTTTAACAAGCCAAGACAATCAACATTGATCCACAAGGGATCAATGTCTATTTATGAGATCGATATTGATTAGAGCAATTGATGTTAATCATGAGAAAGGCTATAAATAGGCATCTAACATGGCATAAGGCTCATTTAGCTATCAATGTAAACAAGTATTTGAGAGTAAAATTTGATGTTTTTCCACCTTTCAATATTATGTGAGAGATGATAAAGGTGAGTGGGAGTGGACGACGATGATAATGACTTCACTATGAGGTAGGAAAAATGCACTTCCAGTGAAATTAATTATTTTAGTTATTGGGTTGTATTTTACTTTAAAAAATTTGTGTTTGTTTTTATTTGTTATGTAGGAGATTTTTATGGTTTGAAAAACTTGTGGGCAGGGAAAGAGGTCATGAAATTTTTTAATAAGAATGTACGGTCTAGGGGAAAGATTTTTGGGGGTAGGGAATCAATGTTGATTCTTATATATCAACATTCCCCATGTAGATTGATCATGATCCAAAAGGATTAGTTTCGATTGGGTAAATGGACATCAATCTTTATAGGATTAATGGAAATCAAGAAATTTAGGCTCTTGATTAACTAAAAAGATGATTTTGATAGGCACAAGAGCTATTGTTGATGAGGGATAGGATCCCTCCTCTATTGATATAGTTATGAGAATTCATGGGTGATAAGTACTTGGCCCATATTTAGGCTATTGGATTTGGAGGGTTCTACCATTATCATCATATCCATCAAGATATTGGCATGACGATGGCATTGCTAGAGTGATGAGATTATACCACCAACACATTTTGGCTACTGATCGGTGAGATGATGATCACCACATATGACATTCATTATATTTTATGAGTGTTGATCTAGGGAACCCCTATTTATATTATTGATGAGGTTGGGTGAGCAATGGTGTTTGTGTGATTATATATTACAAATGCATTGGATATGAAATTCATTACTGGGGGATTCTCATTCTATCCATTATATTACTAAGACCCTATGGAGAGATTAGTGTTGATGATGATTTTGACACTAACCTATTATGTGTTACCTATTTCTAAAGGAGGGAGACTACCATAGAGCTTCAATGGTGTCATAGAAAACATGGTGGATTTCAGGAATATTTTTATTTGGGTGCCCACACTATTGGGGTAAATGTATAGGGATTTGTGGGTTTGGCACACTGAGCGTATATCAATACTTAACATCACTTTTGAATTACATTATTAGGAATATGAGCACATTCATGTGATTCAACCCATAGGTACCCCATGGATTAGTTTTAGAGACATGGTTTATAGTGTAGGCTTCATTTAGTGGAAGGAATACCTAGCAGTTCCATACATAGATAGGTTAGTATGTGATCTAACATACTATAGATAGGTTTTTAACAAATTACATATAAGAGACATTATTTAAAGGCCATATGTACACTTCCTAGCATGGCTTGGTTTAGATGTGGAGATAGGGGATTTTGCCTAGGAGATATGGGTACAAAGATGATGATTGGAGCACATTGAGCTATTTTATTTTGATAGGGTGTGTCATCAATTTGACTTACTACAATATATACCATTAGCCCCAAGTTCATATAGGTAAGATGATATAAAGTATGATTGGCCTACTCCAAATACTATAGTGGTCATGATGGGGCCATAAGAGGAGATCATGGTTGCTAACCTAGATGATATTGGTTATATAAATGATTATGCAACATGGTTTTTAGTAGAGATGGGGAGGAGATAGCATATATTTGTTGAAGAGATGAGGGAGGCTGAGTAAGATGCCCTAGATACACACATGGAGGAGTAGGATGATTAAAGATAACCTTAAGTATGGATAAGTGATACTTGTGGAATTTTGACTTCCTAAGGAGGTCATCTACATAATCTTCAATAATTTTGTGGATTATGTCATGAAATATATAATTCATGGCTCATTTATAGGTGGCTCATACATTCTTTAGGCTAAATGGCATACCATGATAGCAGAAGGTCCCCTAAGGACTAATAAATGTAGTTTTATGTTAATCTTTTGGTGTAATAAGTATTTGATTGTAACCCAAAAAACCATCCATAAGGGACAATATTTCATGGCCAACTATCAAGTCCATTAATTTGTCGATGTTAGGGAGAGGGACATTATCTTTTGGACAAGTAAGATTTAAATCATGAAAGTCAGTGCAACTATGAATTCCCATATACACTTAGTGACTAAAATGATGTTGGACATCCATTGAGGATAATTAATGGGTTGAAAGAAGTTAGTAGATAAGAGGCATTGCAGTTCCTCTTTTACTAGGAGTACAACATGGGGATGAATTTTATAGAGTTGTTTTACCAATTTAGCATTAGGAAAGGTGATGATATTATGGATAAGTATTTTGGGGTCAATATGAGGAATATCTCTATAAGACCAGGCAAATTCCTCACTATAGTCTAATAAAAAAGTGGTAAAACCCTAGGTTTCTTGGGGATTTAAGGCTTTACTAATTTTAACAATCCTTGAGATTTCTTGAGACCTGATATTAATATTAGTAATGAATTGATTTAATAAGTTAGGTGTTATAGATGGAAGATAATTACATAGATAAGAGTTTTTAAAGCCTAGATGAGTCAAGATTGACTCATCATCCTAATATTGAAGAGCATGGATGGTTAGTGTATCATGTCCTATTAACTTAGGATATACTAAAGGGATATTTAGGTCTCACTACCATGGTGAAAGATGAGGGGTTTTATAGAGATTTAATTGACTAAAAAAAGTTAGAAAAGATAGATATGGTGTCACTAGTTAAAGAAGAGGTATCAAATGATGAATATTGTGTTAGGTAAGGGTATTATGAAATTGCTTGGTCAAAAATTATATTTTCATGATTTGAAGGGATGAGGATCAATGGCGATGATGTGGACATGGCCTTCATGTTTGGACTTAATATGGAGGGGATGCATCACATCACATGAATCCATGGATGTCCTAATAAAATATTATATTGGAATTTCCTTTCTATGACAAAAAGAGTTTGTGGAGGGTGTAAAATCCTATGAAAATGGGAAGGACAACCATTTCTACTATGGTCGTTACCATGTCATTGAATGCATGGAGAATTTTTGAGGACTAGGAAAAAAAGGTTTCTAGTAGTTGTAACTATTAAAAATTATGTGAAGTAATAATATTGATACTATCCCCATTATCAATCATAACTCTTTTAATCTGAATTTGATTTATTTGAGATGTGATGAAAAGTGTAGGATCTTGGTCTTCAGGTGATAAAGGAACAACCTTATAATTAGTGAAATTAATAGTCGACACCATTTGGAGGGCCCTTATAAATGATAACAATGGTTAAGTCTCATTTGGCTAGACCTCAATATCCTAGAGTGCTTATAACATTATTTGTTGATGGTGTGGAGAGTTTTTGATAAGTTCATATAATGACATTTTTACAGGCATTTGGTGTTGTTTTAATATTGATATGTGTACCAACTCCTTGTCTTTGGATAGGGTAGTTCCTATAATAGAGACTTTAGGCTTTCATCTAGATGGTTTAGGCATATTATGAATAGAGGCACCTATAATTAAAACTTTGCCTTTATTAGGATTTTGATTTTGAGAGTGGGTGACTATATGGACAACATTGATGTGTAATAATGGAGGGTCTGAAGAAGCCACTAATTCTTCATCGCTTATAGGATCAAAAAGATTATGGATGGATGCAATATTTGGGATGGTGACTTTTTGATTAGGAGTTTTATCATTTATATCATCAATTAATAGATCATCATCCTATGCTAGCTATTCGATTGCAACCTTAAGGGCATTACAATTTTTTGTATCATGTCCATGTACTCTATGATAAGCATATATCTCCTAAATCCTATGCCAAGAAGGTCTTTGGGGGTGAAGGTTGATTGGGATCTTATTTGTTATAAAACTTAGTAAACTTGAGAGGTTCGCATTATGAGGGATGTGGTTAGATAAGAAAAAATGGGTGGATAAGCTCCTTACAAATTTGCTCATATGTGGGCATAGTATTATGTCTAGAGGTGGATACTTCCAAATTAGCCATCCTATTCATAAGGATGTTTATGAGGTTTTCTTAGGGGTTATTCTAATTTATATTCCCTAAGATATCTTACTAAATAATAGGTAGGGGTTATGAGGAAGCGTATCCAACTACAATGGACATAATGGGTTGGGATGCCACCACATATTGTGGGACCTATAGTGGAATATTCTATTATGTGGAAGATTAGAAATAAGTAGTCCCAAATTACTATAATGGATACATATATTGAGTAGCTAAAGAGATATACTATTTGTGAGGTTACATTGGAGGGATTTATTACATTAGAGGGATTTGTTATGTATGTTGTAGATCTTGTGAACTACATGTTAGACTCATTTTGATAGGTAGAAGACTTACAGGGATTGATACTTCTAACATTTGAGGAGGAATAGTGGATATAGGCTGAGTGGTATAATAACTTTGAGCCTAAGTAATAGGGGTTAGAGAATTGGTAGATACTATAGGTGTTTGGCTTTATAAAGGTTGCATCATCTGATTATTAAAACTAGATGGAAGAGAGCTGATAGAAAAGGATACCATGGCCATGGTAAATCCTTCAATTTTCTTAATTCCCTCAAAAGGCATCTCATATAAATATCAAGAATATTAGGTATGGGGGAAAGGAAGAATGTGTATTTCTTGATTACTAAGGTAGTAATTGAGAGTAATAGGGTATTGTCCAATATTTATATAAATGAAGGATCTCCTTGAGAATAAAAGTGTAGGAACATAGGATATTCAAAGGACTCAAAGGTAAAGGAGGAGCTAGGTGTATGTTCCATAAGAGAGGATGTGACACCTACTTCAGATTCTTTCTTTGATTATTTCCTAGTCAAAACCATGAGATGGAAAAGAAAAGAAAAAGCAAAAAAACATTTTATTTTTTATTTTTCTCTCTTTTAGTTGTGGATGAAAGATGCACAAACTAAATATGTTCCAAAATGTTTTTATCTCTTTTTAATTTCCATATGTGAAAACAAATAAATAGAAAAGGATAATGAGGGTCTTAAAATGGTAATGTAAGGATGGTTTTGGGCATTTTATTTTGGCACTCAAATAAAATATATATTAGTACCAGTATATGGCTTGATACTTGGGGCTTTCTCCCTTCACATCATAATCCCGTAGCCAATGTGGGTGCTTATCCAAGATATATAGATAGTCCAGAGATTATACTCAGCTAGAGAATTGAGTTGGTCTTTGCGTTGGTGGTGAAATCAAAGTGGGATAATTGGGAAGAAGGTTGCTATGAGGTGATGAAATCCTCATCATTTTCCTTATGTCAAGTGTTTAGATGAGTTTTTTGTGACTATGATTTGGCTTGTGTGTAAAAAATTCATGACTATGATGAATTTAACACTTGATTATTCTATGTGAATCACTTAAGAAAATAAAAATGAATGAAATTTATTTTAACCTCAAAAATGAAATAAAATTCAAACTTGATGTTCTTTGGATGAATTCACACAAAGAAAGGGAAAGACATAAATTTCAAAAAAAATGAATTTTAATAAGAAAAATGAGACTTGATGGTCCCACTGGGTGTGCCAAAATGTTTTAGTATTTTTTCACTTTTTGAGTGTGATCTAATTAGATACTAAAAGATTACCTAGAGATGGATATTTATGGTGTACAATTGATCAATATTGTGGGAACTCCTATTTTTCTAGGGAGGAATGACCTACAAATCACACTAACTCACAAAAATTTGATTAATAAAAAGATGAATGGGCTTCTTAGTAAGAAACCAGTCCCAAGAAGTGATCTTCTTCCTTAGGTGGATGTCATCCCATATTTAACACTTGTGTTTAAAAATAATCATGAAATTGCAAAGATATATAAAGATAGGATGCAAGTAGATAACAACAAAGATGTATAATCTATAATAGGATTAATGCGATCAAAGTAATCATCCTAAAATTCAATAGCTATATCAACATCCTCTTGAATTATAGCCAATTGTTCATTAATACTTTCTTGATTAGGTGTGAAAACCATAGTAAAAATACCTAATTTGAATGCAATGTTACTTTAATCAATGAATAAAGGTTGTGGGACAATGGGGAGATCAAATATGCTAACAATATCATGCACTAATCTAGATAGAGTCATTTACATGTGAAAGACATATTTTTAGAAAACAACAAGTAGGATTCAATAGGTTTTTAGGACTATGCAATTTATGAAAATAGACTTCAAGGATATTTTAATAGTTTAGCAGGGATCGATGATGATTCTATAGGATCGATGTCGATTCAGATGGATCAGCATCGATTTTGAGTAAAATGCTAAACTATGAAAATAAGTGATAATAACAACTTGTAAAATTCATAAAATGAAAAAAAAAATGGTGATGTTTACACAAAGGTGCATAAGATAACAATCTTTAAATATGAATGAATGAACATAAAATACTAACCTTGAATGGCTTGAAAACATGAAAATAAATAAGACTATAAAGTATGCTCACAAACCTTCAAAATCCCTTGATAGTTACATAAATAGAGGTTCTACAAGGTGGTAAAGTGTTGACAATGTTTTTACATAGGTTCTAAGAAAAATCTAGTAAAGGTTCAAAGTCAAAAAGCACTATGAATGTCTCTTGAGCTTAAGAGGCTTGTTGTATATTTATAAAGCAATGTTGTTCTGGGCCAATTAACATTGATCTTAGAGAATTGATGTCAATTTGCCCAAAATGGGTGAAGGTGATCTTTAGGCCATTCAAAATGGTTGTTTATAGGGTAGATATACATTTAATTGAATTCTAACTTGTTAGGTTGTCTAAACCATGGGATGGGTTTGTTAGGAGGTTTGGTGGGTTTTTCATTTTTATTTGTTTTTATGATTTCATAGTTAGGGGTAGTAAAATAGGGTTAATTACTATTTGAATATAGTAATTAACTTAATTAACTCATGTGGTATAGGTAAATGGGTATGATTAATGTAATTATTTCAAATAACTATTAATGGGGCCATTATGTTAGAGGTGAAGGATAAATGTGATGATGCACCATGTTAATACACAAGGGTGTATAAAACTAACATCTACACAACACCTTATATCCTTCCACATAACATGCTAGGATTATGCATCCAATGATTGATTATTGACATATAAATTTTGAGGAGGTCTTAAAGACTATTTTTTTATGGTTTTATGACCTCCCCCCAATTTATCAGTCATTTGACCATTTTGTAGATCAATTCATAATACATTTTCCATCAATAATGATGGAAAGTTATCTTATGGATAAATTTCCAAGTTCAAGCAGTGGTCTAATGATCCAATTAATGATTATGTAATTCATTATAATACCATGATAACTAAGTTAAATAATCATATGGAAAATAATGAGTTAAAATATGTATTCAAGAAAAAAATTATTACACCATTCTGTGAGTTTATAGTATTAAATAAATTCAAGTATTTATACTCCAAATACTTTGACAAATAATTTTTAGACAAAACCAAGCTATAAGTTTAAATCAAAAGATAATACTAATAATTTAAATATAACATTTAATGTAGTATAACAACCTATAAATTTGAGAGTGATGGCGGGAGAAGGAGAGAGGAGCGGCCCGTCGGCAGGCCCCAGGAGGGACGCGTCTTTGCCTGGGGTGGGTGTAACAGGGCTAGTTTTACACCAGCGAGCGCTCAAGGCTGAGCAAATTGAATGGTTGTTTATTGTGTAGACCAGACTGACCAGTTCTAGTCATCCCCCCTGAAGCAGTGCAGGAAGATGTCTCTTATTTGGCAGCACATACTCTAATTTGTAAATTCTTGGGAATAAGAATCTCCCTGACTGCCCTGGATGCTTAGATTCGACGCTCTTGGCAAATAGATGGAGATTTTGATCTCATGTTGGCAGGCAATAGTTACTTCTTGGTTAATTTTTCTTCTATCTCTGATTGAAATCGCATGTTTGAAGGGGGCCCTTATTTTTATGAGCGCGTGGGTCTTTTCCTTAAACCCTGGCACTCGGGTTTCAACTCAACGGAGGAGCTCCCTACTTGTGTTCCGGTCTGGGTTCGCCTTCCTTGATTACCCCTAGAATTCTGGAGGGAGGACATCCTCAGACAGATAGCCACCATGCTGGGTAAACCAACTACTATTGCACACCAGTCACTGGAAAAAAAGGTAATTTCATATGCCTGTGTTTGTGTAGACATTGATTTGAATAATCCTCTTCTAGATTCTTTGGAAATTTGCATGGGTGCCTCATCCTGGATACATCAGATAGACTATGAGTCCATCCTGTTCCATTGCCGTATTTGTCATGTCTATGGACATTTGCACCGCCAATGTCCTAAAAACACTAAGACACGCCCTGAATCCACATTGCCAAATGTAGTACCTGCTGGTAATAGGATGGGGTGTACTACCTTTACTAAAAATGCAAAAACTCAGCGGGATAAAGAAGCTAAAGGGAAAAATCATATGAATTATGCTAATTCAGCGCAAGGACCAGCTGAGCAAATGGGGGCTGAAATGGAAGGCTTTACTAATGTTAGACGCCGAGGGAAAAGCAGGGGTCTTAAACGCAGGAACATTGACAGGCAGGTTGAAATGGCCTTCAACAAATTTGATGCCCTGGATAGTATGGCAATTGAGGATGAAATTCCAATTGAGATTCAGGAAAAGGTGCCAGAGGAAGATAAACATTTTCCAGTTTCTAATGAGATACAGGACATGATGATTCAGACGGACTCAGGAGCCCTTTTAAGGCTGGAAATGGAATCACAGGTGGCTGACTTGGATCAACTAGAGTCAATAACTAAATGGGCAGATTTGGTGAAGGAGGTGGACGCGGGCAGGAAAGATAAAGGACTATCCTCAACACTTGGATTAACACAGAGACCTTTCAAGAAGGGTTCCTCTTCTATTCCTTCCAAAGCTGGAAGAAGGAAAGACCAAGAGTGACTCAGACTTATAGGTGACTTATTAGTGGAATCAGGGGTTATTAAAACCTTAGATGAGCATTTTCCCCATCCATCCCAATGATTGTTTTATCATGGAATGTGAGGGGACTGAATAGCCTCCCCAGACAAAAGGCTATTCGTAATTTAGTTTAGGAACACTCTCTGGATATCTTATGCATCTAGGAGACCAAACTGGTGGTTAATTCAATGTTTGCTTGTATGTCTAATATCTGGCTTCTCGGCCAGTGCTAATGCATAGGTGCTTTGGGGAACTCGGGAGGTCTTGCTTTGTGTTGGGATCCGAGGAAAATCCTACCAATCCTTTAGATTTCTTCCCTATCAGCTCTCTCTGTGGTGGCCTCCTCCATTGAAACTAGGGAGATAATACTAGTTACAAATGTTTATGCTCCTACTGATTTCGAGGGACAAACTCAGCTTTGGGAACATATTAGCTATGTTCGAAAATGTCATCCGTACCTCCCTTGGATTGTTGCTGGGGATTTTAATGCAGTCCTGTGCTTGGAGGAGAAGAGAGGGGGGCTGCCTAGGTTGAACCCCTCCTCAGATTGTTTACGACACAATGCTAAAGCTCTCCGCCTTTCGGATGTTAAACTGTCAAATGGAAGGTTCACGTGGAACAACCGAAGAGCAGGTAATGCTGCTATTTCTAAACGGCTGGATAGATTTTTTGTTTCTTGTTTTTGGCAATCTAGTGCTATTTCTCTTACCTCAAAAATCCTAGATTGGAGAGGGTCTGATCATTGGCCTATCAAGCTGTCCTCTAGATATATTGTTGCGCCCAAAAATCCCCCCTTCAAATTCCAATTGATGTGGCTCCGTGATTCAGCTCTGCATGACTCTATTCGGATGTGGTGGAGTCAAGGAAGCCCAGCATTTGGAACAGCCATGTACTCTTTCCAGAAAAAGCTTCAGTATGTCAAAAGGAAGCTACAAATTTGGAACTGGAACAGCTTTGGTAACTTACATTGCATGAAGAAGTAGGCTCAAGCTCGGCTAGATGAGCCAACCAGGCAAATAAGAGATTGTGGCTTTTCGAAAGAGCTCCGTTAGGAGGAAGCTAAGGCTATTATAAACTTAGCTGAATGGGAACTAAGGGAGGAAATATACTAGAAGCAGAAGGCCCGTATTAACTGGCTTTAGGTTAGGGATAAGAACACTGCTTTTTTCATAATTCTGTTCAAGGTAGGTGAAACAACAACTTCATTTCCTCTTTGTCTTCTCAAGAGGGGGTGCGCCTCTCCTCTACTCATGATATTTCTCAGGAGGCTGTCCGGTTCTTCTCGGATCTCTTTGCTAGGGATCCTCCACCCGAAGAGATGGCTGAAAATTTGATTTTATCTTGTATTCCCCCTCTGGTGTTTGCGGAGATGAATGCTTTCCTCATGAGGCGTATTAGTATAATGGAGATCGAGGAGGTTGTCTTCAACATGAAAAGAGGAAAAGCCCCTGGTCCAAATGGTTTCCCCACTGAGTTCTTCCAAGATTTTTGGGATATCATTAATCACGATTTGCTGAACGTGATCCAGGAATCTCACTAACAAAGAGATGTTAAGAGCTTTGAATGCCACATTGTTGGTGCTTATTCCAAAGACAGAATAGGCTCATAGGCTTGATTTGTTTAGGCCCATAGCACTTTGCAATGTGATTTATAAAATCATTTCCAAGCTCATTGCTCAGAGACTAAAAGGATACCTACCCAGGCTTATTTCTGAGGAGCAAGGGGGATTTGTGGCTGGCAAACAGATTTCAGATGGTGTGGTGATTGCCGCGGAAGCCATCCACTCCATGAGTACTTCATAGGAGCGTGCTATGTTCATCAAGCTGGATCTTGCTAAAGCGTTTGACCATGTTAGCTGGAGATTTCTCCATAGAATCCTTTTGGCTTTTGGTTTCTGCTAGGAGTGGATTGATTGGGTGCTTAGCTGTGTTACTACGCCCTCCTTCTTGGTCCTGATTAATGGGGCACCGTCTGAGCTATTTGGTGCCACGTGTGGCCTTCGCCAGGGAGACCTATTGTCACCTTACTTGTTTATTATTCTGGTAAAGGGTCTTGGGTGGCTTCTAAAACTTTGGGTTTCCCAGAACGCCCTACATGGGTGGCGATGGGGGAACGAGGTTGCTACCCTTATGCATCTACAATTTGTGGATGACACCATCCTGACAGGTAAAGCACGTATTCGCGAGGCAGATTCTTTTCGGTCCACCCTGGATTGTTACTTGGTGGCTTCTGGGTAGAAAATCAATGATCATAAATCATTGGTCTTCTTCTTTAATACTCCTATCACTATCTAGTGAAGGATTTTTGCCATATTAAGGTTCCAGATTCATACCCTTCCTGTGATCTATCTTGGTATTCCTATTGTTGTGGGGAGGTAGCCTAGGCTATTTTGGCAAAACATTCTTGACAAACTTAGGTAGAAAGTGGCCCACTGGACTCATAGGTGGCTCTCCATAGTGGGTAGAGTGATCCTCCTTCAATTGGTTATTCAAGCGCTACCCATTTATTGTTGCATGGTTCAGGCAGCCCCTGTTTATTTTTTGAAGGAGTTTGATGCTATGTCAAGATAGTTTCTATGGAGTGGTAACTTACAAAACACAAAGTGGAGCCTCATCAACTGGGCCATGGTCTATCAGCCTAAGAAAGAAGGCGGTCTTGGATTGCGGTCTGCCACTCTTGCTAGTCAAGCCCTTGCAGCCAAGTTATACTGGAGGTGGTGTTCTAGCCCCTCTTCTCTCTAGGCCCGTATTCTTTTAGTTAAGTACTTTGCTGGAGTTGATTCTCATGATATTCCTAGGCTCCCTCTTGAAGGGCATGGTTCAATGGTTTGGAAAACTCTTAAGCTCGGGGCTCAGCTTGTGAAAATAGTCTCTTTTGGGTCTGCAATAGTGGGAGGGAGGCCCTTTTCTGGAGTGATTCTTGGGATGGTGCGCCTCCCCTAATTTTCTCTCACCCGCATTTACAATAGCTATGTGATGCTTTTCAATCCGCTGGTTGGTTTACTGTGGCGCATTATAAAGAGCAGTATGATATGGGGTTGACCTTTGGGTACAAGTGGAAAAGCTCCTCTGTTTGGCCACAGGGAGGCTCGGAAGCGGAGAGAAGTGAATTATCTTAGATTCTTGGCTCCAGAGGATATTGCTCCCTTCAGGGATGTGATGTTCTTGCTTGGGGGGGAGATGCCACTGGGCATTATACTGTAGCCTCTGGTTATAAGGTCCTAGTGAACCAATTCTTTGATGAAGGGTAGTTCCTGTGGGGGAAGAGTATCTGGAACAGGGCTGCTTG
This sequence comes from Torreya grandis, assembly GCA_037957365.1. Classification (NCBI taxonomy): domain Eukaryota; kingdom Viridiplantae; phylum Streptophyta; class Pinopsida; order Cupressales; family Taxaceae; genus Torreya; species Torreya grandis. The sequence goes on along the minus strand of JARHVA010007980.1, from coordinate 38,631 downwards.
GCCGAAGTGCAATTTTTTATTATGGCTGCTTACTTATAAAAGATGTTTGACTTGGGATAATTTGTGCAAGAGAGGTTTTCAAGGACCTTCTTTATGCTTTCTGTGTCATAACAATGTAGAAACTATTTCTCATCTATTTTTCCAATGTCAGTATGCCATACAGATTTGGCATTTGTGGTGGATGGCCTGGAGGATTCCTTGCTAGCATGTTTTGTCCTTGAGTGAATTCTAGAGCAGGCTTGGGAAAGCTCCCTCTAATATTCCTTTCCTCCAAATGGCCTGGTAGATTGGGCCTTCTTTCATTTTATGGAACTTGTAGATTGAGCGTAATAGGAGAGTCTTCAAAAATGCCCAACTGGAGGTGCATGCTCTATGGAACCATATCATCTTGGCACTCCTAGAGACATTGCAGGTTAAGGGAGAATGGGCGTGTGACTTGGTCCCAGAGGTGGCTCAGCTTTGCACGCGCCTGGGGCTGGACCCGATCCTGACCCGTGCGCCTAAGAGTGGCTACAGTATGATGCCTGGCAGAAGACATAAAATGCGCCCTGTGAATAAACTTGGTCGCTGGAGACGTCCTCCAGATGGAGTGATTAAAATCAACTTAGATGGCTCCTCCCGTGGGAACCCTGGAGAGGCTGGTATCGAGGGTGTCACTCGTGACAGTATGGGGAAAATCTAGCCTATTTTTTCAGTTCACAAAGGCTATCACACTAACAACCTCATGGAAGCCTTGGCTATCCTGGAGGTGGTCCATCACTGTTGTGTTCAGGGGTGGAATAACATTATGTGTGAATCTGATTGGTCAAGTTGTGGTCAATCTTTTGAACAATTGTGTCCCAGGGAAGATGGACTGGAAAATTCAGGTGGTTATTCAACAAATCTTGCAATTAAGCACTTCTTTGTGCTCGATTTCTTTCAATCACATCCCCCGTGAGTGGAATAAGGTTGCAGACTATCTGGCCAAGTGGGCCTCGGAGAATGGGCCTACGTGGAATATTACTGAGTTACGAATGCTTCCTATGTCCTTTTATCAGCAACTGGTCCATCTGGTCGACCAGGACAATGATTTGTAACTGCTATTTTTGGCTTTTTTAATATATTTTTACCCCTCGCTTAGTTAAAAAAAAAACAACCTATAAATTAGATTATGTTAATTTATCCATAAAATAGGTAGTTTTCACAATTGTCATCACCTCAATAGGTATTGTTATAGATGTTTCTTGAGTGAACCTCATTTCTCTTCCTCCACCACAATATTTTGATTTGAGTATGACTACACCTAAGAATAATGAAAAAAACATACTATAATTTTAATTAAACTATTAGACATTCTAAAAATAAATGTTTCAAGTTAAAAAACTAAGATACAAGATCTTATTGATGAAATCACTATTTATCTAAGTAGACCTATAGATGAATATCAACCATGGCCAAATGGGAAATATAAATTGAAAATATGAAATGATCTATTTATTAAATATTAGAATATAGAGACTAATGATACTTACAAGGTACACTATACATACAATGTGCATCCTCATCCTATGAAATATGGTTACTTATTGGATGGGATTATAGGTAAACTTACAGGATATCACCATAATGAATTATGCTCAAATTCTATGATAGTGATATGGTCTAAAAATATTTTTATCTCCATGAACTATTCATATGATCCAACATCAACCAGAAACGCATACATAGTGTCATGGTTGACAATGGATCAAGGCAAAATGTTTCCATAATGACATTTGAACACACTCTTGGACATACACAACATAATTTATGTTTTCAAAATGAAATTTATCCACACTCTTGGATACACAGAACATAATTTGAAATATACTATAAAATTGGTTAAGATATTTGATGGATGTACACATACCACTCTTGGGAACATTGTTATACCTCTTTAAGTGGGATCCATGATATTTATACTAAATTCCTACTTATATAATGCAATAGGGTATTTAACATGTTTTTAGGACACCCTTGGATATCAAAGGGTTGGGAAGTGTAGACATAAAATTACGAAAACCATTATGTTGAAATTTTTAATCTTACTCAAAGTGCACTCAAATACACAAGTTTAGCGAAAATCACTTAAATGTGTTAAATGGTTTGAGATTGTTGTATACAATTTTTTATTTAGGATAATTTATCCCTAAATGAGGCAATTAATTTTATGTGATTATTAACTTTTATCAAATAATTTTGAGTCAAAATGATAAAAAAATCAATTTGACCCTATGTATTACTAAATTCTTCTAATTCAGAAGCACATGACATGTGCATGTGTTATTTTGCATTGATAATGTCCTAAATGGGATATTGGTATGTACACAACTAAAAAATTCTTATAATTATACTCTAGTCAAATTAAGACTTAGTAACTTGACATTCTGATTAGTTTAATTGAGTGTACAACCAATTTCTAAAGAATTGCATAAAATTTGATTAATCTCACTTAGGCAAATTGATCCAAATTAAGAACTTAAGTGGAAAACCCATGGAATTTATTGAACATTTCTTAATTTTAAATTGATTTATAATATTTTCATCATTAGGTGACATCATTTTTTGGGTGGCTTCCATAAGCCATAAATGCAACAAATATTTATTTAATACTCAAAATTTGAATTAATTCATGACCACACATATTGATCAAAATATGGGTGATCATGGTTGATTCATATAAATTCTAAAAATATATAAATAAGAGGGTCAATACCACCATTTTTAAGCTCTTTTGGTTTAAAATTATTATGAAGAATTCTCTCCACAACTCCTTTTTATGTAGTTTTATTATTCTTAATTTACAATAGGATAGCTTCACTATAAGCATACATTTTATCAAATATATTGAGCCTAATTTCATTGGTTAACTTGAGATGATGGAGGAGAAAAATATTCATCATTTCTAAAGACTTGAGTACTAAATAATAGGGAAATTCATGTTTTGCACTGCATTTGGAGGTGGGATGCTCTTGGGAAGGTTTGATGTATATTTTTTCTTTCAATATATATTAATTTATATTTTTAAAACCCTATTGAAGGATTTGGCTTACTTAGTTATTTTCTTTATGCATCTCTTAGGTTTATTGACTAATGCTTGATCCAACTTGCTTTGGATTCCATATCTACGGGAAGTACCATAAAAAGTGCATCAATGTATCAAGTATATATACTATAAAAAATTATTCATATTTTTAGGCATTGGATATGAGTACCATATTTATCAAGTGGTATCTCTTCCTAAAACCCACCACCATCATAGCTAGTTTGTACACATAGTCAATATCATTATACAAAGGTAGTTGATAAACTTATTTATAATCTCTCTATATATTTAACTCAGACAAGAGTAGTTGATTCTCGTAAGTATCAATTTTTATTATAGTTATCACATCATATATTCATTTTATATTTACAAAGACCACCATCTAATATACAATCAAGAAAAATATAAAACATCAAGATCTTAAAGTGAAAATTTATTTAAGGTGCTCGTTGATTAGGGAAATAGTAAAGAAAAAGACAAGTCATTGAGTGAAAAAATATTTTAGACACTCTTAGATGGGAAATTTTTCTCATCCCCAAAAGATGCACAATGTATGTAGAGCCCTACCTCTATATCCAATACCATCATCATGTTAGAACAAAAAGTCTTAGAGCATCTTGCTTTTAACTTTCCTCAAATATTTTCTAGTTGGACATTACCTTAATTGGTGGATTGAAATTCATCACATTATACAAAGCTTTGGGAGGAACAACAAGAAATTATAGTATAAGAAGAAGATCATGATCACACATTACCTACTATTCTATAAGATGGTTCTACACTCCTTGTAGAAAACAATGTTGAAGTGAACCTAGGAACATCTAATGATCCCAAAATTATTTACCTTGGATCTTGCCTCATTGAGAAGGAGTGAGATCACATTATATCCATTTTAAAGGATTTTATTGATATTTTTACATGGGAATATTTTGACATGCTAGACTTAGACCTTGAATTGGTTGTGCATTGACTTGTTGTCTATCTAGATGACATACAAATCAAATAAAAATTAATAGATATAGATCCATGCATATCTCTATTAGAAAAAGTAAAATTAAAGAAATTATTATGAGCAAGCTTCATTAGACCTCTAGACTATTCCAAATCAATTTCAAACATAGTTTTAGTCAACAAAAAGCCATAGGGTATATGTATTAGTATTTATTTTATAGATATCAACAAGGCATGACCTAAATATTATTTTCCTCTACCCAATATTGGGATGATTATCAATTATATTTCTAGGTATGAAATGGTGTCCCTCATGGATGTATTTTTTGGATACAATCAGATCAAGATAGCCCAAGAAGACTATCATAAAACTACATTCACCATGCCATGGGGAATATTTTGTTATCAAGTCATGCCATTTGGATTAAATAATGCTAGAGCTAATTATCATCATCCCATTACTATCATCTTACATGACATGATGTATGATATTATTTAATACTATGTCAATGACATCCTAGATAAATCAAGAACACATGTTGGATACCCTGATGTTATAGATAGAATCTTTGAGAGACTTCATAGGTATAAGGTCCATTTGAATCCCAAGAAGTGTGTATTTGGAATCACTTAAGGAAAATTAATAAGATTTATTATATTGAAAAGAGGGATTGAATTTTACCCTGCTAAGGTCAAGGAAATTGTTGAAATGCCTCCACCTTCAGATCTTAAATATCTCTAAAGCCTATAAAGAAAGATCCAATATATTCATAGGTTTATTTATCAATTGGAATATAAGTGCCACCCATTTACACATCTCTTGAAGAAAGGGTTCACATTTCAATGGGATCAATAGTGTTAATTATCATTTGCAAAGATCATAACATATTTGGCCAACCCACTAGTTTTGAGACTGCCAACACTTGGACAACCATTGATTCTTTATATTTTAAGGACCAAGCATGAAATACGGGAACTATTGGCCCAACATGATGATCAAGTAAAGGATCATGCCATTTATTATTTAAACTTCACATTGGTGGCTTATGAACATAATTATATGCCTATTATGAAGGCATGTTTAGTTATGGTGTTTACATCCCAAAAGTTGAAACATTATATACTAAATAATAAAACCATTATTATTGATAAATTAGACCCTCTCAAGTTTTTATTATCCAAATCATCTCTCATAATCCACATGGACAAATGGGTCATTCTCTTAAGCAAATTTGATGTTGAGTATTAGAATCATAAATCTATCAAGGGGTAGGTTATTGTTGATCAACTTTAAAAATCCCTTATTATCAATACTCAACCTCTTAGGTTCAACTTTATATATGATTCTATCATGATATTATAATAATTACAACATGAACAAAAAAATATAAATTATAATTTGATGATTCCTTTAGTTCTCGTAGAACTAGAGCTGGCATTTTATTGATTACATCATAAGGGGATCTGATTCTCAAAGCATTTCATATCAATTTTCATTATACCAATAATATAGTTGAGCATGAGGCACTTATTACAAGCCTTCATCTTATATTACAATGAGATATCTAACACTTAATTCCCAATGTGGATTCCTAGTTGATTATCAATCAAACCACAAATCAGTATCAGATTAGAGATGACAATATTATACCTTACAAGCACATTATGGATAATATCAAAGCTCATTTTAAATATCTATAGTTTGAACAAGTACTAAGGGATAATAATAGATATGTTGATGTAATGGTGACAATTGGGTCCATGATATAGATTGAAATCAATGTTAAAGATTATCAGTTTCTCATTGAAAATATTCTATAGCCTATGCATGTCTTTATAGATTAAGAAAGGGTATGCACAATTTTTTGTCCGAATCCCCTACCTAAACTACCTTGGTTTCAAGATATTTATAATTATTTTTATGATTATGTTTTCCACCTAACCTTTTAAATAAATAGCAAAAATGTTTCCTTCACTGCATAACCCGTTATACTTTCTTTGGAAGCATGTTTTATCATAAAGATTATGATGGAATTCTACTTGATTTTTTATCTTCAGGAGAATCCAAGTTAGTTCTTAAGGAATTTCATGAAGGAATATGTGTGGACCACACCAATGGTTTAGTCCTAACTAATAATATCCTCATAATAGGTTACTATTGGCCCAAAATAGAGACAAATGCTTGTAATTATGTTAGGAAGTGCATTCTTTGTTAAAAAAATGAAAATTTGATACACACCTTTTTTACCAATATAACTAATCACTACACCATGGCCATTTTATACATGGGGCCTCAATTTCATTAGGAAAATAAACCCAACATCTTCAAATTTCCACAAACATATTCTCACTGCTAATGAGTATTTTACTAAGTGTATTGAGGCCATTCCTCCCACTATGTCACTGTTAGGTAGATTTCCAAGTTTATACATTAACATATAATTTATTATTATGGCATCCCAACTCAAATTATATATAAAAATGGAGGATCATTTGTAAACTGAGACATTAAAGAGATTTGTGCAAAATTCAAAATTAAGCACAAGAAATGCACACTGTATAACTCATAAGGTAATGAATAAATTAGGGTAATGAATAATATCATTGTTTCCATATTGAATAACATTTTCAATGATGTTGGCCATAATTGATAGTTTAAAATATTGCCTACCCTTTGGGCTTATCACACCAATCATCAAAACCTAACAAGAGCCAAATTCATACTCCCTTGTTTATTGCACAGAAGATATTATCCCAATTGAGATAAAGCTACCTTTCTTGTGAGTATGTTTGGAAAATATTGAAGATGTCCTCAAAGTTTAAAGAATTATAACTCCTTGATGGTAAGCATTTGGTTACCCTAGAAAACTTACAAGCTTATCAAAACATATTACATAGAAGTTATAACAAGCACATTCTCCCTCAGGAGTTTGAGATTGGTGATTTGGTCTTGAAAGAGAACCAAAAGAACATAAAGGTTGAACACAAGAAAAATGGTAAGTTATAACCCAATTTTCTTGGCTAATATGTCATCACAACAAATTATGGATCAGGGCCATATCAATTGACTAATCTAGGTAGCGATAAACTTATATATCTCATGAACATTGTACATATCAAGTTGTTTTATGACTGATAGCTTTTAAAACATTGTCTACAAGACCCCTTACATAGTGGTAACTTATGCTGAAGTTATTTTATCTTATTATTATATCCTAGACCATCCTACTTTGGACCAGATTTATTATGTCTTGACCTACCCTAGACCATTATTATGAGAACCATATTATTTTATGACTCTAGATAGTTAAAGCTTTGGACCATTGGCACTTTGGATCATATATATTCTATCTTGATTATTTTATCCCACCCTTGACCATCCTCTTTTTGAACATATTTATTATGGACCATTTTATTTAGAACCATATTATTTTCCTAACCTGAGCCATTGTAACCTAGATAGTTTTATCCCTTTCCTAATTATGATCATGATTATGACTCATAGACATTTAAGACACACTCAACATCAATTATACAAAGTAGGTTAGCATCAAAAATAATTTACATCTTTTTATTATAGACAAGTGAACATGGATACATCATCTCATGGTATTTTCCTACTAAATGGTTCTTAAAAATTATCTCAACCTACATACTATTCTATTATTATTTTTCTACTATTTGGTAGGCATTGTTACCTTAGAAAAATCTCTCTCTTGCCAATTTTTTAGCATGGGCCATTGTAGCTATATTTGTTTGTTATTAGAACTCCTACTCTTGTATGTACATCTCCTTTATTAATTAGTTCCATGTACTATTATTTATATTCATGACTCCTCGTTTTAGCTAGTTTAATTTTTTTTAAACTCTTACCTGGGGAAGTGCATCTCCTTAGCTAGGTAGTTCCCTAGACCTTTTGTTAATATTTCATTTCTATTGAAAACATAAAAACATTATAAAATTATCAAAAAAATAAAAAAGACATTATCTTACACTTTTATTTCTTCTAATCTCCCATGTTATTTTCATTTTTCAAGTAATCATCTAAATGCTCTTTCCATTTTACAAGTATTCATCTCAACACTCTTGTCATTTTGAAAGTACTCATTTGATTTCTTGTACCATTTTGCAAGCCCATTTCCTTATTTCTTATACAATATCAATCATGTTTTATTATCATCACTTTTATTCTATCCAATTTCTTGGGAGAACTAAATTTGGTCTAAAATTCATGTTGAAACTCATGTATATAGAACTATGTAGGTAGCGCCCACTTGTCTTGTACATATAGAGTCAACTTGACCACCCCTTCTTTTTCTTATTTTTCCCCCATTTTTTTCTATCTTTTTGTCTCCCTATCACTTTGAAACTTTTTGTCCTTTGTTATTGTTAAACTGTTGTAAAAAGTAATGCCTCTACTATATGTAAACAAACAATTATTTTCTACTCACTAACATTATGAATAACTCCTATTTGTGTGTGTTTATTTGATTTTTCTTGGAGTTTTGTTATGCCTTTTTTTCTCTCCATTTATTTTGTTTTGTTATTTCATCCCTTTTTATTCCTTTTTTGTTTGTTCTTAATTATCATTAGCCTTTTGTGTTACTATTTTGTCATGTTCTTTTATTTTATTTTCCAAGTACATCTTGATAGTACACATGGATCTTGATTATTCATATCTTGATTCTATTTTGTTTATTCAATTGTTCTTAATTTGATTTTATGCATTCTTGTTCCTACTTAAGTCTTGATTATTCATATCTAGATTTTAAGTTAGGTTACATTTATATATTTTTTATCTTTATCTTTGTTTAAATGTAAATAGTTGTAACTTTAGACTTGGTAGTTCTTATCATTATCCTTAGTTATAAATATTCACATTTGAACTGGCTCATCATAATTGAAATGAATTATCATTATGAGTTACTCTTACTTATGATGCATAAATTTAATTTTTTTATAGTAAGAACTAAGTGCTTTGGATCCATGTCTCAAAATTAATGCAGCTCTAAAGATCAGCTCTCAATGTACCAATGAACTAATAACTATACTCTATGTAAGACATATATCTCTTGGCATATACTATGAGTCTAATCAAATAGTGGTCTATTTTTATTCTATTTTTTTCATTCCTTATTCCATTTTTTCCCACTCTAGGTGAACTAAATTGGCTTGAGGTCCATCTAAACTATGTAGGCAACATTTAGATACATGACATATCTCAAGTCAACTCAACCACCTTTATTCATGTATTCATCTCTTTCATCACTTTGTGCATCCTCATACGCTTGGCTGTTTGTGATTGTTTTAGTCATTAGAGTGTCACATCTATGTTTACACCCACTCATATATTTAATATATGCATTAGGTTATATCCTTGAGCCATGCTTTCAAATTTTCCCTATTGAGGCATAACATTTAGATCAATCACTAGATCAAATTGGCCCTATTAGGGAAAAATTAATTATCATTGATCAAAATAAGCCATATTAGGGCACAATTTCTTTATCAATCGATCAAATTAACTCTACTAGGACACATTATTATTTCCTTTCTCTAGAGTAATTATATCCTATTTACTCTAATTCCAAGCTCTACAACTTTTGCCCTTATTTTGGCACTTTTTTAAAAGTATGCAACTTGTCTCGAGATCAATCATTCCCTAAGTGGGCAGCTTGCACCCTCTTTTGGGTGTGTTTAAAGTATATCACTTATATTTTTAGATTATATCCTTCCCACTTACCCCCACCTTGGGGCCTATTATATTTTGATCATCAAGAATAAATAAATGAAAGCATTAGCTCAATATAGATATTATCTCATCCATGGGTTAATTTTAATCTTTCTCTCTCTTTTTGAGATTCCGTCCTTTTTCATCCTAGTATGTCCTCTCAATGGGGCATCATGGGTTAATTCATTCCAAATTATTCTTGAAAAATATTTTATTTCAAAATACATTGATTCACTTGAATATCTCATTATGCCTTCTCAACTAAGGTCAAAATGTATACATCCAATTCCTAACACCATTGTGTTTAAATTATTAATCTTACTCGAAGTGCACCCAAATTCACAATTTGAGCCAAAATCATGTAAACATGTTAAATGGCTTGATATTGTCATATAAAATTACCAAATTTGAATAATGTATCCTTGAATGGGGCAATGTAGTTTATGTGATTATTAACTTTTCACAAATCATTTCAAGTCAAAATGACAAAAATGCAATTTGACCCTCTGAATCCCTAAATTCTTATAATTTGAAATCACACAACATGTGTATGTGTTATTTTTAATCGATAATGTCCTAAATAGGATACTGGTCTATACGTAACTGACACCTTATTCTAAATATACTCTAGCCAAATTATGACTCATTAACTTGACATTTTGACTAGTTTTATTAAGTGTGCAACCAATTTATAAAGAATTGGATAAAATTTGATTAATCTCACTTAGGTAAATTAATCCAAATTAGGATTTTTAGTAGAATATCCAAGGAATTTATTGAATATTTATTAATTAGAAATTGATTTATAATATTTCCATTACTGGGTGACATCATTTTTGGGGTGGCATCCATTAGTAATAAGTGCAACAAATATCATGTTTAAGGCCTCCCATGCCTCTTTAATGCCCCTTCATTCTAAATATTTATGAGTGTATTTATGATTTAATCCTCCAAAATTTAATTAATTCATGGCCACACATCTTGATCTCAATATGGATGGTCATGGTTGATATTAATCAATTCCAAAAATCTATAAATACGAGGGCCATGACCACCATTTTAAAGCTCATTTAGTTTAATCTTATTATGCATAATTATCTTCAGTAATTTTTTGTGTGTAGTGTTATTATGCTTAATTTTTAATAATATATATTCAATTTAGTCATACATGTTGTGGTGTGGAGCTAAAAGCTTCAACTGTTTGCAGACACTAGAAGGAAGGATGTTAGAGAACCAGAGCCACCGGCGTCGGCAGTATGACCGACGTCGGTCAAGTGCATTGGAGAAGGAGACTAGCAACAACAGGAAGTTGGCTGATGTCGGCAGCACTAGACCAGCAGGGACTGGCATCGGTCGCCTGTGTATTTTTAGAACTGCTGTTGACGAACAGTCAGTTAGTTGAATCGAGTTTTTGCATGCTAAGGGGCTAATTTAAGTCACGGGCTGTGTGTCTAATTTTAGTAGTTAGACTTCTATTTTTGTAAGCATGGGATCTTATTTATAGACCCATAAGGCATGTATTGAAATGAAAATTCTAAGGCAAGTAAAGGCATTGAAGCTAGCAAGGTCAAGGAGATCTACAGGTGTAAGGTCAAGGAGATCAGCTGAAGCATTCAAGGAGGGATAGCAACTTAGGCTTTAGAGTTGTTGTGTTGAGCAAGAGAGAGAGGGAAGAAGGTCTTGAGGTGTGGCAAGCCTTTGAGGTGGAGGAAGAAGTGGCATCTTCCTTATTGTATTTTATTCTAGTAGTATTTAATACAAGAGTGTGTATTGTCTCTCAAATTCTTTGGTGTCTCAAGTTTCTAGCTACTTTATCATTCTGGTATAATTCTATGTTTAATTGCATATAAGAAAGTAATCAATTGTGCTCTATTTGGTAGAGCTACAGATCCCCTGACAAGTGGTATTAGAGCTATGGTTTGCAGGAAGCAGGGTATTGTTTTTTTATTACAGGTCATTCACAGGGTTTTTTGATTGAGTGGGAGTTCAACAATGGTAGGAGAAAGTAAGCTACGAATGGAGAAGTTTAACAGAAAGAATTATCGACACTAGAGGATGCAGATTGAGGACTATCTATATCAGAAGGATCTGTACTTACCATTGGGTGGGGTTGCATGCAAGCCCACAGATATGAAGGATGAAGAATGGAACGTTCTTGATCGGAAGGCTTTAGGTTCCATAAGGTTGAGCCTTGCATCATCTGTGATTTCCAGCTTATCACAGTGTAAGACAACGGAAGAGTTGATTAAGTCCTTGGCGAATTTATATGAAAAGCCCTCTGCTTCTAATAAGGTATATCTTATGAAGCAGCTATTTACTTTGCAAATGCAGGAAGGTGGATCAGTACATACTCATCTCAGTGATTTCCATGGTTTGGTAAACCAATTAGCTTCAGTCAATATTATTTTTGATGATGAGGTAAAGGCTCTCTTGATTTTATGTTCTTTGCCTGAAAGTTGGGATGGTATGGTTATGGCAGTAAGTAATTCTACATCTGCTTCTAAAATCTTAAAAGTTGATGATGTTGTGAATGTGATCTTGAATGAAGAAATATGCAGGAGAAGCACAGGTGAATCATCAGGGAATGCTCTAAGTGCAAAAAGTAGGGAAAGGCAAAGGGAGAAGGTTGAGCAAGGGAAATCAAGGTCGGGAAGGAGATCCGAGTCCAAATGTATCACCTACTGGTTTTGTGGAAAGAAAGGACATACAAAGGAGTGTTGGTTGAGAGATAAAGAGAATCAACATGCAGGTATGGGAGAAGCAAAGGATGCAAATATTGTGATGCAAGATGCTCTCATACTTTCTTTAGATAGTCAGGTAGGATCATGGATTTTAGATTCTGGTTCATCTTTTCATGCATCCCCAAACAGAGATTTGTTCTACGAGTATGAATAGGGAGACTTTGGAGTTCTTTATTTAGGGGATGGTACGCCTTGTCAGATAGTTGGCAAAGGGAAAGTGCAGCTGAGATTGCAGATTGACAACACGTGGGTGTTGAAAGAGGTCATGCATGTTCCAATTCTGAAGCAGAGTCTGATTTCTATAGGAAGGTTGGGAGATGAGGGATGCACAATAACCCTCACAGTAGATTCTTGGAAGGTTACCAAGAGAACACTTGTTTTAGCAAGAGGTAAGAAAGTAGATACTCTTTATCTGTCTACTTGTATTACTGATTCCACTTCTGGTGTAGATTCAAAGATGTGACCTAATAGGCTTGGTCACAATAATAGGAAGGGAATGGAAGTTCTTGATTCAAAAGGTATGTGCACAGATACAGTTCATTGCAGAAAGAGGAAATTTGATGCCTTTGATAGGAACAAAGAAGCCTTGGTGTTTATGGAAGAGATGAAGGACAGAGATCAGTCACAGGGGCTGAATAAGTCTGAGCAGGGTAGCATGGATAGAGGTTTGATCCAAGAAGAGCTCGCGGATGAAAAATTCATCACTTACAGGAACACACAGACACCGATGTCGGTAGCTTGGCACCGACGTCAGTCATCCAGATACCGACATCGGTCATGTGCAGACCAGCAGGGTCGGTAGGTCAGACAGGAGAAGTCTAACGTTAGTCATAAGGACCGACGTCAGTAGGAGGGACGCTGGCATCGGCCAGGGAAATGACGTCGGCAGTCAGGGTCAGTGCAGGGAACCGACATTGGTCGGAAGCAGACTGGGAGATGGCCTAGATTGGTCATTGGAACGGATGTTGGGTGAACTACTAAGTCTCAAACACCCATGTGGAGGTCAGGAAAGGTATGTGAACCTCACATTCATTGTTCACCTTCTTTATATTGCTTACTGATAGTCATGAACTAGGAAGATGGAAGAAGCAATACAGGTAGAATCCAGAAACAGTGGGAGCTTGGCATGGATGAGGAGTGTGAGTCTTTAGAGAACCAAACAGGTATTTGTTGGTAGTGTTGTCAGCTAGAAGAAAGCACTGGATAGAGGGATGGATTCCCATTTTAGAGAAGAGAGTGGATGGATACATGAGACAGAAGGCTATGGTATATGGTCTTGATTATGCTGCAGAACAATGGAGGTTTGACCATTGTATTTTATCTTTACCAGGTTGGATAATATTAGCTACATTATCCTGTTACTATATTGTGTTACTTGTTGCAGGGTTTCATATACAGGGAGTTTTCTGAGCTAAGGGTAGAGTTGGTTCAGAAGTGTGTCATGGAGAACTTGGGAGCAACAAAATTCTTTTAGCATAAGATACAGGTATTGCATCACAGGTTTACGTGGTGGTTGGTCTTCAAGAGTGACGTTGAAGAGGGATACAGAGCCTAAGGAACAAAATAGATGGTGTATAGGTATAGGTACAGGTTGCAGCTATTTATCTCCAAGTGGGAGATTGTTGTGGTGTGGAGCTAAAAGCTTCAACTATTTGCAGACACTAGAAGGAAGGATGTTGGAGAACCAGAGCCACCGGCATCGGCAGTATAACTGACGTCGGTCAAGTGCATTAGAGAAGGAGACTGATGATGGTAGGAAGTCAGCCGACATTGGTAGCACCAGACCAGTAGGGACCGGCGCCGGTCGCCTGTGTATTTTTGGAACTGTTGTTGATGAACAGTCAGTTAGTTGAACCGAGTGTTTGCATGCTAAGGGGCTAATTTAAGTCACAGGCTGTGTGTCTAATTTTAGTAGTTAAACTTCTATTTTTGTAAGCATGGGATCTTACTTATAAACCCATAAGGCATGTATTGAAATGAAAATTCTAAGGCAAGTAAAGGCATTGAAGCTAGCAAGGTCAAGGAGATCTACAGGTGTAAGGTCAAGGAGATCAGCTGAAGCATTCAAGGAGGGATAGCAACTCAGGCTTTAGAGTTGTTGTGTTGAGCAAGAGAGAGAGGGAAGAAGGTCTTGAGGTGTGGCAAGCCTTTGAGGTGGAGGAAGAAGTGGCATCTTCCTTATTGTATTTTCTTCTAGTAGTATTTAATACAAGAGTGTGTATTGTCTCTCAAATTCTTTGATGTCTCAAGTTTCTAGCTACTTTATTATTCTAGTATAATTCCGTGTTTAATTGCATATAAGAAAGTAATCAATTGTGCTCTATTTGGTAGAGCTACAGATCCCCTGACAATACATTTGATCAAATCTCATGAGCCTAGTTTCATTGGTGCACTTGAGATGATGGAAGAGAGAACCATTCATCATTGTTAAAGGCTTGAACACAAAATCAAGGGGGAAATCATCTTTTGAGCCACATTTGGAGGTGGGATGCTCTTGGGAAGGTTTGATGTATATGATTTCTCTTATTATCTCTAAATTTACTTTTGTAAAACTCCATTGATGGAGTTGGCTTAGTTAGTTATGTTCTTTATGCATATCTTAAGTTTTCTTGACTAATACTTGATCTAACTCACTTTGGATTCCATCTCTATAGGAAGTACCATTTAAGGTGCATCAATGTATCAAGTATATACACTATAATAAAGTATTCATATTTTTAGGAATTGGATATGAGTACCATCTTTATCAAGCAATATCTCTTCCTCTAAACCCATCACCATCATAGCTAATTTGTACACCTAGTCAATATCATTATACAAAGGTAGTTGATACAAATATTTATAATGTCTCTATATATTTAGCTCAGTGGAGAGTATTTGATTCTCCTAGGTATACATTTTCAGGTTAGTTATCACATCATATATTCATTTACTACTTATAAATGGCATCATATAATATATCATATATTGATATAACACCATAGATAGTTCAACATATTCCACTTTGAGCACATGCATTGAGATATTATCATAGTATATAGTGGACCCCACAAAGTGATATTATATATAAAATCATCATACATGTGAGCCTATGAGTGATGATCACAATTACATTAAAATACGCAATTCCTTTTCAAATTATAATACACCTAGATCTATTACTTTTTACTCATGAAAAATGACCATGGTATCATATGATACAAGAACTCGTTATGACTAGCCCATTGACTGGATAATTAGTTTTCTACTTTTAAAATTTAAAGATAAATAAAAATATAGTAAAATTCAATAAAATAAAATATTCAAAATATTTAAAAAAATACCTAAGTATGACATGAAGGCTACCTACATTGTTGATATGCATTACTTATCACATGTTTGGTATATGGTATATTATTTTCATACACACATCCATTTCATGGTATATGAGTGTGCACAAGACATACAAATCATACATGGACACATAGATATTGTAATATCCTATACCCAATGGCCATGCCAATGATGGGTTCATCTCAATCCATAGGTTACACTATCATAGGTTATAATTTTGTATGATTTTTACCATGTTGACATACCTAGATTTATTACATATGTCTTGATGGTTACTCATATCATACACAATGCTATTTGGATATGATAATTTGTTATGATATGATATTTATATTTATGGATAATATAGATTAGTTATCACTTATTCTATGATTGATTAATGTTATTACTCTTGCATGATAGGCTAATCACTATTTTTACACTGTGTGTAGCCCTTGGCCTTGTTTTTTGTGAAATTCATTTATCCCTTTTATGTGACATCTTTATGTTCATTTTGCTTATTTTTTGTAACACACACAAACACACACACACACACACACACACACACACACACACACACACACACACACACACACACACACACACACACACACACACACACACACACACACACACACACACACACACACACACACACACACACACACACACACACACACACACACACACACACACACACACACACACACATCCCTTTACTATGGCCCTTGGATTTGTTAATTGAAACATTTTTATGTCCCTTGTATCCAAACCTTAGCCTTATATGTGGCATTGAGTGATATTTTATAACATTGATTGTTTAGTTTGTTGATGTTGTATAATTTTTATGTGTGTCATCATAGATATCACACACCTCCACATTTGTGTGTGGTTCATGATTTATACCATGCATCTCTTTATTGTCTAGAATTATTTAGTTAATACAATAGTGATTGATATTACTATTCTCCTTACTGGTACATCTATCTTGACATAACACATAAATGTCTTAATTTACATATGTTATATAGATGCTTTGATGACATATATATTACTATGATGACATATTCTCTACATGTTAACATGACTATACATTATTACATATTTATACATGACATGATATAGTCAACTCTTTATTTTGAGATGAGTGACTTATAAGATGCATCCATCACCTCAAAACGAGGGCATATTAGTGGGCTTGTCACAAAGACATAATTATCCATGAGAAAAAAATTATATTTTTGGAATAGACTATAAGATTCAAAAAGTTTATAGTGGATCAAATATTATATATGAGACATATATTCACACATTAATATATATTATGGGGCATATACCATGAATATACACTTAATTCACAAAAGCATAATTTAAAATGTATATATTCAAATACAGTTGAGTACATATTCCATGTAGGTGCAACTAGTTTACAAAAATATAAAATATATATTTTCACATACAAATACATTTGAGATTCAGGTTCACATATTTTAGCATATATATACATAACATTTTATATTAGTTGGCACATATTCAATGGGGCATGATACTATTTCATTCACATATATACTATTTCAAATATTAGTTAACATAGATCTAATGATGCATTATACAATTTCATGAACATATACATATTTTTTAGTAATCAATACTATAGTTGTTTATTTTTTAATATAATTCAATGACTCTAAGTAATGAGAAACCTTGAATCTTTAAGTACATCTAAATAAGTTGATTCATGTTTTTTAGGTGATGCATGTTGAGGTTAAATGAAACTAAATGGTCTTTCCATTACTCATAGTGATCCCATTATATGTATCCAACCTTAACATATTGAGGTTAAATATTAGAGATATATTATTTATTTGAGTTATTATAGTTTAGGTTTAGCAATGCTTAACAGTTTGAGCACTATTCACTATTCTTGAGGGTTGGGGAATTTGCCTTTCCAACCCATGGGATTTCATAATTAATAAAAATTTGGGTTTAATCACTATATATTATCTAATGGCTCAAAAATATAAACCATTAGTTAATGATTAAATAATTAAGCACCATTTCAAACAAAGTTATAGGGAAACATGGTTTGTAGACACACAAGTGTACTCCTTCCTTGCTCTTGAAACTTTTCAAAATTTAATTATAGTTTACATTATGAATTTAAATCTATGGAAATTGACTAATAAATTATAATTATATGTTTTCATGGATCAAAACTATAAATTTTTATCCTTTTCCCAAAGAGGAATGGGTTATACATACTCAAGTATATCTTTATCCTTTTGCTCTAGTATTTTTATTAAAAATCAATACTATAATAAAAAGGAAAATTTTTAGATACTATAATAGAGTATTAAACACTTTAAAATGTCACTTTGACCTACCTTCATCATATAAGACTTATCCAAACATATATGACTCTTATTCACCATTATCTCACATCGACATGATAAATATGGGTCTAATCCATAAAAATTTATATCAGTCACCTTAATAATCATCATAGTCTAAAACAAATGATTGAATTATCATACTCAAATATATCTAAATCATGAGATAAATTTTCATGTCTCCAAAATAAGAACACCATATTTAGTTAGTACCATCTAGACATTAACAACCAAATATGATAGTTTGGTCTTTGGCCTAGTAACAACCAATTTTCCAAATTAGATCATTCCTATGGGTTATCCCATTACCTATCATGTTTTTCAAATGATAAATTACTCAAATATATGAATATAAATACAAATAAATCATAAAATTATCAAGTAACTTTTTATTGTATCTAACACCTATCATACACTACTTCACATTGAGCAAAAGTGCAATATTCTTCCCAATTAAAAATAATCACTATGATCAATCTTGAATCAAGTCTTAATAACACTAAGGCAAGTTTATATATTTTTCTTAAAGTATTAAAATTGATATTACTATGTGCATTATTATAGATAATGAGCATAATTGCACAATCATACTAAGGGGAAGAACTACGTGTGGAAAAACTTACCTCTTATAAGTATTGGATACATAAACAGTGGTCAATCATCAATGGGGGTGATTGGGGTACACTCAACCCATTACACTTCCCAAGTTTTAATAAGTTTTATCCCCTCACAAAATGACCTAGGGTTTCAAAGAAATAATAAGGATTTAAAGATGATTTGTGCATGACGAGGCCCTAAAATTACACACAAGGTTGAAATAATAGTAGGCACACCTATTTATTCCAAAATAGAAGAGTGAAAAATACATGGATAGAACCATCGAAGTTTGATCATACCATCTAATCATCCTAACCTCAAGGGGATAGGTTTTTTCTAGTGTAAAAAAATATCTACATCCTATATGAGTAAACCATAGTCCTAATTTCCACCTACCTTTCTACTTACCACCAATTTAAATATTTCATAGTACGTAATAATATTAAGTATCATATCCCTTTTTTTAATTTCTATATCTAGAAAATTTAGATGTAAAATATGTTTCAATCTTATATATTAATATATATGTTTTGTTCTAAGTTTTACGCACATCAAAAAATACATGTGAGGGAACGTCTAACATTTT
The DNA here is from genome assembly GCA_037957365.1 of Torreya grandis. Lineage (NCBI taxonomy): Eukaryota > Viridiplantae > Streptophyta > Pinopsida > Cupressales > Taxaceae > Torreya > Torreya grandis. The sequence continues at coordinate 19,259 of JARHVA010007980.1, read as the reverse complement.
GGGATCTCCATGAATATCAACTTCACTCTAGGGCACGAGTTACAAGTGTTGGGTCTTATAGTGACTAGTGGTGGAATAGGTGTGATAAATACAATTGCTAATTATCAATTCAGAGATGGATATGGATCTTATATCTAATTGAATGGAATGAGGTGATGATGGATCTACTATAAATTACATTGAACTCAAAGAAACTACAAAAAAGAGGGTAAGGTAAGGTATAAAATAAGGTCTCTTAACAAAGAATATGAATTATTCCTAATAATCTCTATGATAAGGGTAAACACCAAAGAACTAACGCTTGTATACTGCTACTTTATAATATAAAACTGACAAACATAGTGAAAAGGTCTGAGGGATCTTATGCAATTAACTCTAAATTATTAACTAAAGGTTTCTTGTTATCAATATTGTTGTAACATATTTAAACTTTAATATTATAGCTAATACCAAAGAACATCTTTGACTAGATATGGCTTAGTCTAGGAAGTTTCACCATATGGTATTTCTACACAAATTCCAAACAGTAACTCAACAAACTTATTGCCAAAAAAATATTCTATCAACCTAAATTACTACTACACATTTCAATTAATAAAACCTTATTAAATCATTACAAGTTACTTGAAACTGCTATTGCATATATCAAGAAAGACTAAGCTACTGGTTAGATCAAGAATACATACTCAATATAACAAAAAAATGAAAGAGATAATCATATAAAAAAGACTTATAAAACAACCTAAAGGATTTGTTATCTATATTGAAATGTCAAAATTTCTCCTCCCATTTAAATGTGGGAGATACATGCATATATAGGCTTGGGATGGAGATGCCTCATCACTCAAGCCATTCTCAAAGTTTACATATGTTTCATAAAATATCTCTTGAAGGAATACACATGGGACACTTGGAAAAGGATGTCAGAAATAGACAAAACTTATGACAACAACACTTCTAATACCATTAACTAGCATCATTTTAGATGGAATTTCCTATGAAGAGGTAGTTATAGTGGTAGACACCTATACTCCCATGGTTGTTTCCATTGAATTTGTTGTAATGGTAAACCCAACCATTAAAGATGATGGTGAAGTGGATATGGTCAATGGGGGTGATGTGGATTTATAAGTTTGATTACATGCTTAACTTTGTGAGTAGAGAATATGGCTTGCATAAAAATCATTCTTGATCATCCTAAATTCTAATAGGGGTATTTTAAAGAGCTAGGGGAGATTTTCCATTAACTTTTAGTGTGCTTTCAATGTAACCTAGATCTCCATATAAAGAGTCTCTATACTAAGGAATTTGGTTCTAGAAAAAATTATCAATTATTTTATGTCATCATGGCTCTTATATATTATGCCCTTGACCTTGACTCTAAAATTATTTTATGTTGTCTAGAGAAGGTCTTCAAAGATAGTCTTAAGGACCAACTCCCCACTTTAGTTAAGTACACCATTGAATCTCATTTACCCTATAATTGTAATGTCTTACCCATTATAACTAGTGAGTTTCCACACTAAATTTCTCACCTCCTAATTCCATTCAATCAAGCTATCTCTTTTAATGGTCACACAGTTTTGGGTCGATGTAGTATCTAGAGCAGTTATTAACTTTAGATGACTATAGACCTTATCCTTATTTATTTGACCCAAAAAATAAAACTTGGGATTCATCTTCTTCATCTCCTATACAAGGGATAAGTTATCCCTCATTTTTTTTGGGATTATTTCTTTGTATCTCTTGTTATATGGAAGACATCATAAAGCTTCTATGTTACTCCTTGTATACCACCTATGAGGTCTCATAGAGTTTTAATGGTGATCCTTTCTTATAGGGCATGCATATATTTATCATATCCCCTAAAAATATCCTTTATTACCCCCATAAAAATTCTAAAAAATCATAGGTATATTTCATATGGTTGCCCAAGTCATAGGGGAGAGTTTTACATTTTTTATTTAATTAGAACACATATTCTCTTTGTTTTAACTCTACTTGCTACCCTTTAGTTATTAAAGTTTTAATTGTTATATTTATCATAGTCTTAGTTTGCTTATAAAATTAACCTTGAATTGGGATAATCTACAATCAGCAAGTCCTACCTAACTCTTCTTGTTGCATATTCTAGATCTACTCTAGAATATTCTAGGCTATTGGTTATTGTGAAGGTTTTGCCTAGCCTATGGGAGTGGAAGAGGGAGGCTACCTAAGGGGAAGGGTGAGCTTAGGATAATATGTTCCTATTTAGGGAAAATGGGGAATATATCTTCTTCATCTAATGACCTAATTGGGAACCATTTTATTAATTATTAGTTTCCTTTTCTCTAACCCTTTGTTGATTTAATATTAGTAAACTTTGCCTAGGCCACTTAGCAAATTGGAAGGTCCAATTAGGTAGATGGCTAGGGAGGAGTGACTGGAGAAGTAAATATAGTGGAGTAGACTAAGTTATCAAAGTGCACTTATTTATTGAGTCCAGGGGACTGGGGGATAGAGGTAACAAAGAGTGAATAAGTGTGAGGGGTATTGAGAAATTTTTACAAATACTCAATTATAGATGTATGAGTATACCTAATAGGTCCTCTTAATGTTTGGATGTGGGTGCCACATCCTAAATTATGGGGGTTATGGCTGGTATCTATAAAATTATCATTGAAGTTACCTAAGACTTAATGGTTTGGGATAAATAATCCAAAAAATGAAAAATAAATTCTATATAAATAAATGGGATATAAGTAATTATTGTAATAGATGAGGAATGATAATATTGTATTCTCACTATTTATGTAACAAAAATTCAAGAAATTATTATCATAGATACTAGTATTTTTTTAGGAGGGACTAAGGTTGGAGATATATTCACTAACTACCCTTTTGTTCAAGTTGTAGATTTTAACTTTACTTCATTCCCATTATCATCACCTTAGTCCTAAATAAATTTAGTTGAGCCTAAATTGGTCTTCAAAATCACAGTGTCCCTAGACTAAGTTTCTTATGGAAACCATTCATTTTTGGGGTCACTTTTCATGGTTTCACTAATGGTCTCAGAAAAGGAGGTTTCCATCTTGTCTTCCCATTCTTCTGTGAACCACTCTTCCTCTAAAATCTTCTCTTTATCATCGTCACCATTATCTAATATTTCCAAGGGTTATACTTCCTTGGATGTTTTTCATCCATCATTTTCTCCCTTAACTTTTACTATGAGGTTTCATTTGTTGGAGTACTATAGAGATACCTTGAAGGAATATTCACCTTTTTTTGGTACACCAGAGGTGGTCTAATGGGAATAGTAGTTATTGTTGATGAAGGAGAATAAATAACAAGTGAATCTAAAGGGATAATGGGTGATGTTGAGTGGTGGAAATAATGGTTAATAGAGGTGATGATGTAATGGTTTGGGATTGGGATGAAAATGGGGCCAAACTAGAAATTGGGAGGAGGAAGGATGGGATACTCACTGACTATGTTACCATGAGTGGAGGAAAAGGTAACATAGATAATGGCCTACCATGCTAGGCTATACTCACATTAATTGATGTTGTGGAATTTGAGAGTGGAGGAATGGATATTATGGTGGTTTATATAACAATAACCACCACTATGGAATGTCGAGGGGACCCCTAAGTGATTTATTATTCACCTCTCATAGAATCATGCCTAGATGGTCCAGCCCACTCCTATCCTTGAATTATAGCCTATGATAGAGGTCCAAGAGGGGAATTTTAATCCTAATTCTCTTTCTTAATTCTTTTAGCATCCTCCTTGGTGGTATTTAGATTGTATTGAATATTCTTGGCCACCACCATTTACATATTTACCTTGATTATCATATTTTAAACTTATATATCATTTAAATCATTCAAGAACACCTAGTCATGTGGATATGACACATGGACATAATAAATTTTCACCCTAGATTTTAGTCTATCTAGATGCTTCATGACCCTTTTATTTGAATCCCATTGCCTATAACATAACCATTTAAGCATAGTATGTTATAGTCTTGCCCACTAGGTGGAAATGCTCCCATTTGGTGTATTTAATTTAACAAATACTAATATTTTTTTGGTAGACTCCTCCCTATCTATCACTCATTAGATTTTCATTTATGTAATCTACCAATTGAAATCTAATTTCTTATTCTACCTCATTATCTAATACCAACTAAGGAAGATACATGGGAAGGGACTTGGTTTCCTCTATCCTAATGATTATGAAATTTGGGTAGAGCCAATAGCTACCAATCCTTCCAAGAGTTCTAATTATGTGATCATATAATCTAGGCATATCATTGCCATAAATGTCTTGGTACACTATTGGATAGAAGGTCTTTATTATCCTGGTCATATTATTACAGACTCTATGGATGTGGATGAGATTAAAATCATCACAAATTATATTCTTAGGATATTTAGGGTAGTGTTCCAAGGGTTTTTATAAAGTTGAGTGGAATACTCTAGTTATAGTATCCACTAGATAAAACATCATGTAAAAAGTATTATTTGGATAGTTATCAGTGCTACTAACTTGGTGGATCAAATTAGCACTAATTATTTTCCTAGTGAAAATGACCTTTGTGGATGTGATGATGGTGTCTATCAAGGGAATCCAAACCTCATTTACATTATTTATAGTTTGGAAACCATATATTAAGTTTAATAGGGCCATACCAATCTTGATATTGAGCCTATAAGTGGAAATTGGAATGGCAAAAATTAATCCCTATACATTGAAGGTGGTTGGGTCATGTATCCACTCATAAATTATTTTGGTTAATTTTTGGCAATAATTATAAATGGCATTCCCACTAACATATGACAAAGGTGTGTTGTTCTAATGGATATGTAGATTTTTTTTCAAAAATGGGCCATTTATAAACAAATCACAAACGAGGTCAATATAGGACATTGCTTCTAATTTTGCCATTACATCATGTATTCCCACTAATTTTATCACCAATATATACTACTTGTAATTTATTTTAAATTTTTGTATTTTTTATGTAGAGCCACATGGCTCTACTACCTCAACTTCCTCCTAGATGGTTGAGTAGTGTTTGAAGTCATGATTGGGTAACAATTTGATGAGATGAATCTTTAGAAGTGCTAGTTCTATTGATGCACACTTTGAAGTACTTTCTTGCCTATCAAGTTTGGATGAAAAGGGTTGATAGAAACAAATAATAAAGATAAAAATGTGATTCACCAATATTTTATTTCCTCTTATTGACTTAAATTATACTACTTAGAGCTAAACAAGGCTTCTTTCACATAAAACTCACAATTCAAGTTGTATTGTTACATCAATGTTTCACAAGCTAGGTTCAATAAGGTATTTTGATAATTAGGAGGGTGATGAATGATTCCTTGAGAAAATAAAGTCATGAAACACTTATAATACACTTATAAAATTAAAATATAACACTAACAAAGACTTGTAACAATTACTCTTCTACAGACTTGGTGAACAATCAAGGTTAACATGTTAGAAAATATCATCTTGTACTAGACAAGACTAACAAGATTGTATCAAAACTCAATAACACAAAATTTAAGTAGTAAAATTAAATTGATTTATTTCATTAATATAGATTCATGTACAAAATTGTCTAGGGTTTCACCATCAACCAATGGAGGTTGCTAAAAAGAGCCTAAAGAGTCAATATTTATAGCCTTTGAGAGAAGAGCAAGATAAGGGTAGACTAAAGGTCACTTGGATACTTTTAAATCTTCAAAAATATTTTAAAATTGAATGAGAAATATATATGGGATGAACCATGAGATTCCATGAGTACCAAGTGTCCATACAAGTGATGAAACTTATGAAAAGTGTCATAAAAATCCCAGTCTTAACTTAAAAATCTACCTTCATAATTTGAACCTATTTGAACATCCCATAACTGACTAGGGATAAGTATGATAATTATAATGAGATGGAATTCCTTTAGGCATGACTCTCCATTCATTGGTTGTATTATTAAACATCTGGAAACTCTTAGAAGGAAGCCATCACTATCTATAACCTAGAAAATGCCTTTTTCAGTCACCCCTCACACTTAGCCTTAAAATTGGCTTAGTTTTCCATGAAAATGTATGGAAAGTAGTTAATGAAATATTTCAAGACCATCCATGTACTTAAGACATTAGGCATGATTTAAAAAGGCTCACACTTAGATATTTTACCCTTCTCATGCTTATGTCCACTATGTCAGTTTTGACTAGCTAAAAGGAGATCTATTATTTGAAAACTTATAAGTTTATTTTTTAGAAATATATTACAATAGGGAGTTTTAAAAATTATAAATCTTTCTCCCAAATTTTATTTCATCCTTTGGAACCTCATGTACCCTTCAAAATAATCAAAATTGTTAGAAACCCCCTATTTTATACCCCATACATATAGTTATATAAAACTCATCTTGGATTAAGATAACCCTAGGGAGTCATATTAATTTTCCAAAATCTTCAATGGTCAAACTATGTCATTTGGATAGATCTCCAAGCTTGTTTTCTCCATCGACAACTGGGTGAGGGTTTAGTAGGGTTTTAGGTAGTTTTTTTGTCTTAATCTTTGTTCATAAATATTTGATGTTGAAACTATGAGTAAATTTCACAAAATTTATTATAAGGTACCTTTATAACCCCTCTCAATTCCTTTTGTTCCCATGAAAATCATTAGAAAAGATATGAGCATTTGAAGACAGCTCACTGAGCTTGTTTTTACCCTTTTTATAAGCTTGGGCTCTTTCTAGGATAAAAATATCTTCCTTGTAGGTTAATATACATAATATGAGTTATAAAATTTCTATATAACCATACCTAACATGCCTCAATCATCTGTATATCCCACCAAGAGTTATAAATGAAGATGGACCTCTAATTGGTTCTAGGTCCCCTCAAAACATAATAGGTCTAATAGGCACCTTGATAGATTTCAATGTTAGGACTTATATTTTATGGTTATGTTGGTTTATTATGAATTTTAAAATAACATCTTATATTAAAAATCCATTACATAACCCTCCAAGCACTCTTCTTCATCTTCTTCTCTCATTCGTCAACTAGGCCTAGTGAAAGTTTGCCTAGTTGGACTGTGTGCTTGGGTAATTTAGTCACCTTGAGGGGTATGATATTGGTCTAGTTTTTCCATATCATATATTTTCAATCCATAAACATCATAATATTTTTCTTTAAGTTCCCAAATATTTTTATCGGGTCCTTTACCCATTTTTATTTCACTAGCTCACTTTGCCAAACCCTGATTTTCCTAGACTGGCTGACCTCTGAGACAAAATAGTGAGGTATACCCCTAATTTCAAAGGAAAATTTAGTATTTTTAGAGTTTTTAAAATTATTTACGATGATTTTTAACAAATATTTTATTTGGATTCATTTATTTGCATGCCTAACCATCTCTAAATGCTCAAAAAATGCCTCAAAAAAGCATGTTTTCATGCATTTTCCTCAAACCCTCCTAAGAGTAACCCTTCCATAATAAACCAATTCTTATATGATTCTTAAAAAAAATTCACATATCTAATTAATTGTACTTAATATTTTAATTCATCCAAAAATACTCTTTTCCTTAGATTTCTCATACTTGCCTATTGAGCAAAGAAGTTTCCTAGCTCATTATACGAACCGTTTCCCTTTGGTGAAGTAAGGAAGGCATATGATCACTTTAGAAAGGTATTGGGATCATGAAAAAATATATTTTCTTATCATATATCACTTTTCATTGATTTTAACCTTCTTTTCCCTAGAAAAGTCCATATCTCACCTTACCCTTACTAGCTTACACCCTATTGTAAGTGCATACATGGGTCTTGGGATCTATGTAGATTTATTTCTCCCCTATTTGAATATTATGAAATTAATAACATACCCATTGAGGTGATGAGTCACTAATTCATTAGTTTTTAGCTCCAACTAACCCTGTCAATACACCTTTGACCTTCAAAACTGAGTCTACTACATGTTGACTGAGACACATGCTTTTTTGGGCCTCCTATAGGATACGCATGTTTTTTATAGAGCTTATGAAGCTCATCATAGCCATGTAGAAATTTTTTATAGGTTAAAATCATAATTATAAAATTATAATCATTATATATGCACTTTTAGACTCACTTGACTGAGTTTCTACCAAGATGACTGAGAAACCCTGTTTGACCATTGTAGGTATGTGTGTAGACTCCTTAGACTTGGATTTTGATGTGAAAAGATTCTTTGAATCCCACTTGAGGTCACAAACTATGTGTTTGAAATAATTTTATTATTTTTAAGCCTTTAAACATTATTTTATCAACTTTTTAGGTCACTATATAGACTAAGATGATCTACCTATAGGGCCTATTGTAGGTGCATATATCCTTATCCATTTATTCATAATGTTTATAGACTTCCTTAAACCCTCTCTATGGTCACAAAACACCCATAATCATCCTAGGTTCACTTATATTATTATATAAAATACAAAATTTTACTTCTTTCACTAAAATTTTCTCCTTGTTTCTTAGTTTATGAAAGTAGAAGTAAAACTATAAGAAAGGGGTGTATATGGATACCTAGTTGAAAAATGTGCACGCATTGATATCTAGATGAAGTGAGAGATCCTCTTTGGATAGGGAGGAATAACTTTAGAAATAATTCACTAAATTGAATTTTTTGGTTAGATAATAAGATGGGGGGATGCCTAGTGTATGTTAGATCCAAAAAAGCAACAACTTCCTAGGAAGGATACCAATCCCCTTTTTGATAAAAGGTTTGATAAAAATAAAATAAATGAAACTTGAATATAATAACGTAAAGATAAATTTTATTTCATATAAGAAAGGTAAAATTATTTTTCAAATAAAATATCTAACTATAGAAAGAATTTGATCAATGCTTATGCTAAGGTAGTTGGGGGGTCTAATTATGCTTCTAGTTTATTAGGTGACAAGGACACAAAAGATAGAATTTTGGTTATGGTTTAGTTGGTGGTTTTTTGATAGACAGGTAACTAGAAATGGTTAAGGATAACCATCAATAGTTGCCTATCAAATTTTGGGAAGTTTCCAATTATAAGAATAAGTTTCTCATACAACTAACCATCTATGGTTTTTTGTCTTCTATTTTCCTTCTTATAGCTCTCCTTTTATTGGAAGAAGTTTCCAATTATAAGTGGAAGAAGTTAATAAATTTTCAAGAGGAATTTTATAATTAGATAGGTGGATAAAGATGCTAATTTAGATTCCATAAAGCTGATTTGTATCACCAAATGAAAGGTTTCTAAGTTGGGTGCAAAGCTAATTTTGCACCCAGCTAGAAATTGCTTTGATCTAGGCTAGGGAACCTAACCATCGATGATGGTTAGACTAACCATTGATAGTTAATATAACTATCTATGGTCAAGGTTTGAGATGAAAATGGGTGAAAAGTGGTTAAAATGAAGTGGGTTAAAAAGGTTAAGTTAGCAAGCTAAAAAGTGGGCTTGGTTAACTAGTTCCAATGTGGGGCAAGGGTTCAAGGGTGTTTTGATATCAAAATGGGGTAGTTTTTGAGTGTCTATAGTACTCTCCTACTATGATTGATAAAATTTGTTATAGGTGTTATTTCCCATTAAAGGGACACATCTAGGTAGGCATAGGATTTACATGGGAGTTTTTCAATCCTTACTTGCTTACTTTCAAGCCATTAGTACAACCTTCCATCAGTTAAAACCATCTTATCCATGGGAATTTGTTCAATGTTTCTCCTTAGGGTGACAAAATACCATTTGTAACCTCATACCTATAGATGTTAATGAAACATTTTAATTATTTTTTAGGCATGTTTGAGGCCTTAAACAACCTATCTTCCCTTACTTTTTGACCTATATTCTTGGCATGTAGACTCTCTATGCTAGGGGCTATAAGAATGACTAGTCTAGATGTCTTAAAAACTTTTACCACCATGTTTTAAGATGATCAAAAAAATCTCCCTGGCCTCTATTTTGACATTTTAGCGATAACTTACCAAAACACAGTCCTTTGACTCCTCAACATGGTTGCACACCTCTTTTGCTGATTTGACACTTTGTATGAGTATATTAAGACTTGATTATCATACCTCAACCTTAATTAGGTGTCAAGTTATTTCATCCTCTCCATAAAATCAATTTAGTACCCTACTCAGCCACTTGTAAGTAGATGTTTTGGTACATAAATAGTGAGCTAGATATGAGCAATATGAAATTATCCATGCATATGAACTTTGTATGCTTTTATCAAACATCCTAATGCACCTCTATCAATACTAAGAGGTTATAACATGCATTCACCCATCCACACCTCAGTATGACATTAGCAAGGGCCCTATAGGTGTACATTAGGCATGTTATATAGGTAAGTCATGAAATTGGGTAAAAAACATGTTAGTGAATAGCTTCAAAACCACTCATATTAATTTTTTAACCTTCAAGTACATGATATCCATTCTTAAAAACCTTGAAATAAGTTCCAAAATATCTCTTTCAACGCTAGAATAACCTGTATATACATGGAGAAGAGAAATAAGGGCATGTCAAGACTATTTTATCAAGGTGGATGAGCTTATGACTAAATTTACACCTTCTTCAAGCATCTAAATGGACTCTTTAAAACTCATGATTTATTAGACAACTAAAATACCTTGAATACAATTCTAGGAATAGGATGAATAAGCCCATACATCTAACTGCAATTGAAGTTAGGCATGGAAATGAAAATGAATAATAACAAGATTACAAGCTAACCAAAACATGATATGGTAAAACCAAAACATGGAAGGAGGTAGTCATATTAAATTTAGGTATGTGGTACATTATTTTCCATTCACACAAAACCTTTGTAAAAAACCAACATTCTAGAACAAGGTAGAAATGACTGTAACTTCACTCCTTCACTCCTCTTTAGAAACTGAGCTAATTGGCTCATTAAATAAAATTTAAATGTGAAACCAATCATGGCTAACATTATAAAAGGGATTCAAACTCATCTATAACCAATCTTAGTAAGTGAATTGTACAAACATTACCAAATAAGAGTAAAACCTATAGGTTTCATAGATTAGTAAGCAGATTTGAAAGGTCAACTTTTTAAGAATGGTTCATAAAGATAAAATCACCATTACTCTTTAAAAAAATAAAATGTAGGATAAATTAGTGTATAATACACCCCCAATATTATTTTACCTGAAACCTCTTGTGTTGACCGTACCAAGTATAAACCTATAGGTCACTTTTGGTTGCTGAGAAGGGTGAGAAGGAACATAATGGTTTTGGGCCAAAAATGGCACTTTCAAATCATATAAAACATGGAAATAGTCATGGTGAAATTGAAGAGGCATTTTATTATTATTTCCCATGTGGTACACTTCCTCATGGTCTGTACAAGTGACATTTTCTTCTTGTTTCTAAAAAAACTACCTTTTATTCTACACAACCTACCACCTTTTAATTATGTCCATTGATTAAGACTTAATTTGACACATGGGGCATGCCATCATATTTTTTAACCTATTTACTTCACAAGAAACCCATACAACTCATTAAATGTACCTTTTTGACCTCAAAATGACCTATATGACTAAAAGGACTAATTAACCCCTAAAACAGCTAAAGGTCAAGTTTTTACTTATGGGTGCCCCAATTTGACCTAAAAGTCAAATTTGGTCAACAAATTGGTGACTCATAGGGGTAGTATGCCTACTATACCAAATAGACCAGTAGACTTATCCTATTATGGGCCAATGGATTCAATGATTTCTTAAAGATAACTAGCAATGAATTTCTTAAAACACACACAAAACAACCACAACACGCCAATCAAACATAAGAAAAAGAAATACATAAACAATAATCACACATGTGCATAATAACTTATGTAAAACAAGGAAAACAACAAACTATGTATAAGGAGAGAATAAGACCTTAGTAACAATGTTTGAGATATATCCCATTGAATGGGATATGAAACTCCTTTCCATATAAATTTGAGAGTTATAAATCATTGTGTTGCTTGTGTTGGGTGATAACATAAGGGCCACTCCACAAAGCATCAAACTTTGTGTGTCTTCCAATCTTAGCCCTATATTCATCCCATTTTAGAACAATGGCTCCTTCTTGGAATCTTCTTGGCATGGTCTTGTTTTAAAAGTATCTCTTTTATTTGATCTTGGTGAGATCTCATAGTTTTAATAGCTTGATCTCTTATCTCATCAAGTTCCATAAACTCACACAAATTGACATCCATGCTTTCATTCTCTATCAAATATATTGATAAGTGAGATCTAAGGTTGGTAGTTTAAGTGAGATAGGTAGTATAGCTTCTCTCCCATAAACTAGTGTATATGGTGAGTTTCTAATGGCTCTTTTTGGGGTGATCCTATCAGCCCAAAGAGTTGTCTTCAACTTCTAATGCCAATTCATTTGGTTTTACTCCATTATAATTTTTATGATCCTAATTAGATTATTATTGGTGGAATCATCTAGTCCATTCCCTTTTGGATAATATTTGGAGGAAGTACTAAGATAGATGACATGTTTCAAATCCCATTCAATTATCTTCATTCCAAGGAAAGGTGATGCATTATATAAAATTATTGTTGAAAGAGCCCCAAACCTTGTCAATATTACTTCATAAAAGTATAGAACTAAAATTTCATTTGATTCCTTGAGAATTATATCCTCCACCCATCTTGTAAATTAATATATAGTATTAAACATCCACTTGTGACTGGCACTAAAAGGTGGGTTGATTAGGCTTATGAAATTTAGACCCCATTACATAAAAGGTTGGTCCAATTGTATTGGATAAAGAGGTAAGGCAATAAGATTATTTTTACCATCAAAGAGAGCACATTTTTGACACTTCCTTACCCAAACATGGGTGAATTTTAACAAACTAGGCCAAAAGTATCCATCTCTCATAATCTTGGTAGCTATGGTTCTTGGAACAAAGTGACCACTAGCTAGTCCATCATGAAACTCAAATAGTATTTTCTCAACCTGATCTAATTCAACACACCTGATAATTTATTCTTAAATAACACTCCATCAAAAAGTACATAAGGAATAGATTGTAATCTAAAGTACCTTATTTTATTTCTAGTTAGTCCTTATGGACACTCACTGATTTAAAGGAAATGGATCATATCTTATGTCCAAATTATCATGGATGAAGATGTAGATGTTATAAGTTCATCATGAAGTGATAAAAAAAACCTCTTTTTTTTCCTTTAGGTTTGAAGCAAGATGCTCACATAACCCCTTCGCTTTCACTAGCTTGGTTGTCTTGATTTCTACATCATACTCCATCAATTTTATGATCCAACTAGCCATTTTTTCATTCAAACATCTACTCAAAAGGAAATATTTGACATTATGATTAGGTACCAATATGTTAATATTTTTTTTGGATAACATGTTCCTAAACTTGTTTAGATTTCTAATAACTAAAAGTACTTGCTTCTCAACATAGTTGTATATTACCTCATAGCCTTCCAAACCTTGACTAATGAAGGTAATAAGATACTCTAAGTTCTATTCATTTGATTGCATAAGCATGGTAGAGATTACCTCCTCATTTCAAAAAGTATATAAGTTGAATTCCTTTTATAAATAATTACTTACAAGAGTTGGAGCCTAGGCAATGGCTTGTTTAATCTCTTCAAAACTCTCCTTCCTTCTTATTGTCCAAGTGAACACTTCATCCTTCCTTAGCATAAGGGTTAAAGGCTTGAATAAATTATCAAAATCAGGAATGAACCTTCTTATGAAATTAATTTTCCCAAAAAAACTTTGAAAACCTTTCTTATGTTTGGGCAAAGCCAATGCCAAGATTGTACTCACCCTTTCAGGATCTATGGATAAGCCTTTATTTGAGATAATGTGTCCTAAAATTTTACATTTATGGGCAAAAAACACACACTTATTTGGGTTAATAGAGATTCAAAACTCTCTACATCTCTCAAAAATATTCCTAAGGTTATTCATGTGATCCTTTGCATCCTTGAAAAAATTATGATATCATCAAGATACACCAACATAATGTCATTTATTAGTCCTTGAAATGCCATATCCATTGCACATTGAAATGTAGCTCAGCATTAGACAATCCAAAATTCATTTTAATATAAGCATATGTACCCCATTTATTATTAAAGGTTGTCTTATATTTATCACTTTATTTCACCAAAATCTAATTATACCTAGAATATCCATCAAGGAGAGGAAACATTTCACTACCTACCACAACTTGTAAAATTTTATCCATGGAAGGAAAAATATACTAGTCCTTCAAGGAAACTTTATTCAAGTCCATAAAATCAACACATAACCTGATTTACCCATTCTTCTTCCTTACAAGGACTAAGTTTGCCAACCAAGAAGAATTATTAATAGGAAAAATGATCGTAAACTTAATCAACCTAGTAAGCTCCTTCCTCATGAGAGGATCAATCTTGGGATTGATTGGCCTTTGTCTTTGCTTAATATACTTAGAATTATCATATATATCTATGGTATGTTGAGCTAATTTTGGGTCTAATCCTTTTATATCACTATAATCCAATGAAAATACATCAAAAAACTCCTTGCATAACTCAATGAAAGCATGTTCCTCTTCACTAGTACATACCTTCTCAAGTGCAAGAAACTTATATTTGAATATTTGTACCCTCTCATAGTTTTATTTCTTAGTATACATGCTTACCTTGTCTTTATTCAATTGATCATCATCATTGAAGAAACTCTCAAGTGTGACTAAGCCTTTAGGGAGCTTATTTGAATTTAATTGTATAATATGCCCTACATATTGCTATTATAGTTTCGACTGATTCTTGGGAGAAAACTTAGCCTCCTCTTGTATAAAAAGTGTTATTTTTTGGTCACTATCAAACACTTTCCAATTATTGAATTTATCAGGTATGGAAGGCCTTACAATCACCTTGAGATGTGGATGGTTCTTATCTTCTCTAATCCCTTTCAAAACATCAAATTGAGCTCCAATTATTTCCAACCTATCAACATGTTTATTTTATTCTCTTATAATACATTAGATGTTGAAATCTTAAAAATACTCCATAATATCCCACACTCATTGCTTATAGGATTTAAGTACAAAGTTTTTAGTTTTATTTTGGGCTCTTACTTGATTCACAATCAACTCACTATCACCATACACATGTAATTATTTCACACCTATTTTTCTAGCCAACTCAAGGCCATGAATGAGGGCCTCATAATTTTCCAAATTAAAATTACATGAGAATTTAATTATGAAAGTGGAATAGTATATTTCTTTGGATGGGAAAACCAACATTGCTCCACCACCTACCCCAATCTTACTCTTGATCCATCAAATAAAAGCTACCATAAACCATCCATGTCTTCACTTGGATTTATCAAATTTGGCATGAAAGATTCCTCCTCATGAATGAAATACAATCTAATACCAGCTTAATATATTAATTTTTAAGTATCATGCTCATAATTTTCATTTCCCCATTCATCTAAATATAGATCAAAAAATCCTTCAAGAGAAGATGTTGGAGATTATTCTATGTGAAATTATTCCTCATCAATAATGGCATAATTAACATTTACCACATTAGGCATGTAAGTCTCTAAGTAATTGTGATGTATATTCTCTAATTAAATATTCACCTTGGTACCATACTTTGTCCTAAAAACCATATAAGACCAATTGGCTACCAAGTATCCACCTATCTTAGCTGTAAATTCTCTTGACAAATAAAGAGCAAAGTATGGAGGTAAATATTCCACAAAGACATTATGAGGAATGGAAAAAGTGGGACAATAATGTAAAATCAGATTCAAATCCTTGACTGCTCCAAATTTCTTTGTTGGTGATCCATCCAATTGTAAAACTCCTTTAGCCATTGGCTCATACTTGAGGCCTAGTTTATCCACTATACACTTGGGCATAAATGAAGTACTATCCCCACTATCTATGATGAAATTGTGAATTAAGAAATCAAAAATAATCAAGTATAGGTAAAAATTAGGAGTCTTATCAATCTTATTCACTTATTCATCAATGGGTTGAGTTCCATTTACCAAGATAACATTCTCATTCCTAGCTGATACAACTTGATTACCAAGTCCTTACAATTCCTTTTGAAGCATGTCCTTTTGTATAATTATTTTTAATTAATATTATATTGAAATAATAATGTGAAACTTATTAATTTTATCCAAAACATTTATATAAGGATTTATCACCTTAAGAAGCTCTTTGGAAGTACTAGTTCCTTATGGTGTAGCTTGTGAAGGTGGATGTGTAGGACTAGGCCTTAGATTATAAAACTTTTGATTTTGATACACATTAGGAGATTATTTATAATAAACCACCATTAGAGATGATATATGAGTCAAAATATGTCCTTTATTATCCCCTTTTGTCTCATAAAAAACCCTCTTATTAGACCTAGTGTTAGAGGACACACTAGCATTCACATTGCTTGAATTCCCCAAATGATTGATGACATAAAACTCTCCCTCTAAATTATTTATGAGAGTAGAATATAATTATGTTTTTAAATTATCAATTCAAATTTTCTTTCCACTTTGCATTGGAACTTCAAAATTGGAATTACTTGAGATGCTTGATTACCTTTCATTGTCATATCTTGGCTAGGCATTTCATTAGCATATGCAACTTAGCCTTGATTTTGGTCATAGGAGGGATAACATGTTTTTTCTTGAAAAACGTTATTTTGAGTGGGAATAGGAGATTTTTAATATTATTATTAATTAATATTATAACTTTGGTAAGGTCTAGCTTGAGTGATTTGACCTTGCCCTTGATTATTGCCTTGAAAAGGAGACCTATTTATTTGTCCAAACTAATAGTAGGACTAGTATGGCATATAACTATAAGATTTTTTAATTTTGAGGGTATCCAATTCATTAATAACACTTTTTATCAAACTATTGACTTCATGTATCTCATCGGTGTGGTCAATGGTAGAATTTTCTTGACTAGGCAAAGGAGCCAAGGTGGGTAATGCAACTTGACTAGGAGGCTGTAAATCAGGGAATAATGGTATTAGTTGTTTAGGAGAAATATTCCCCAATTGAACAAGATAATTCTTTAATGAATTGATATCTCATAGGAATAAATTAGTGTATTCCTAGTGATGGATTGAATCATCATGGATACATCACTATTCAACACTTTTAAATAGTACAAGAAGGCATAGTTTGGAGTAGGTCTCACAAAGGCTGGGATCCTATCCAATGTTTTTCAAAATATAGTGTTAAAATATTTCATAAACTCTTATGGTAACATATTGATATTGGTAAATTTATTATATATTAATAGATGATCACTCTTCTCTCCAAAACTCTTACTCAATAGATCTCCTCGTTCATCCCATGAAATAATAGAATTTTTAGTTAGATTCCCATACCAATCCAAAGTTTTAACTTTAAAATACAATGCCAATAACCTAATAGTTACATTATCTTAGGTGATAATATGTATATTTTATAATTTTTCTATGTTTCTAATGTTTTCAATGGTATTAATAGGACCATCTCCACTAAAATATAGAACAATTTTAAAGGATACTCCCATTATTTGGTCATATTGGGAAAGTTTCAAAGGAGATAATTTGATGAAAGGTAAAAAAATGTTGGTTTATAGCCATATTATAAGGTAGACTATGAGTATTATAGGTTTAAATTTGTAGTAACTTAGACTTCTTAAAGACCAACTCTCTTGAATAAGGATGAGTATTCACAAACCTAAACCTTTTGAAAAAATACCAAGGTAATTACACAAACTCAAAGGGTATACCTTTAGTAGTATACCTATGGTCACATTTGGCATGGAAATTATGGAATGATACAAAACCAAAG
This sequence comes from Torreya grandis, assembly GCA_037957365.1. Taxonomy (NCBI): domain Eukaryota; kingdom Viridiplantae; phylum Streptophyta; class Pinopsida; order Cupressales; family Taxaceae; genus Torreya; species Torreya grandis. Next base: position 1,367 of record JARHVA010007980.1, on the reverse strand, counting down.
AGTTGAAAAATGTAGTGGAGTTGCTACGTACTGAATGTAGGTATTCTTATAGATGCAACTATGCTAAGACTAACACCAATCTTGGACAAACTTTTAGGACTTAGAGTCCCACATAACATGAAAAAAAACTATTGTCACTTGGATTTTCACCTATTTAGGAGATGAATATCTCTCCTCATCCAAGTGGCACAATGGAAACATCTTTCTTACTATGGGTAACAATTTGATGAGATGAATCTCTAGAAGGGCTAGTTCCCCTTAATGTACTCTCTAAAGTACATTCATGCCTATCAACTTTAGATGACAATGGTTAAAAAAAAACTAATAAAGCTAAAAAAGGTGATGCAAAAATATTTTATTTCCTCATATTTACTAAAACTATACTCCTTAGTGATGAAAAAGGATTATTTTACACAAAACTTATAATTCAAGTTGCATTATCACATCAATGTTTCACAAGCTAGGTTTAATAAGGTATTTTGATACTTAGGAGGTAAATTAATAATTCATTGAGATAATATATTATTGAGCCAATTTTAAGACACATATACACTTGAAATATAACACTAAAAAATACTTTTAATAATTAATCTTCTGCACACTTAGTGAACAATCATGGATAACATGCTAGTAAAGATCATCATATACTAGACAAGACACAACAAAATTGTAATAAAAATCAATTACATGGAATTTAAGTAGGAAAATTATTTTTTTTTAATTTCTTAAATATACATTCAAGTATAAAATTTGTCAGGTTTTCACCATCAACCAATGGACTCTACTAAAAAGAGCCAAAAGAGTCAATATTTATAACCTTTGAGAGAAGAGAAACATAAGGGAAGTCCAAAGGTCATGTAGACACTTGTAAATATAATTAAAGAGGTTAAAATTTTCATTATAAAGAGATATGGGATGAAACATACAATTTTAGGAGGACCAAGTGTCCATACAAGTCATGAAACTTATGAAAAGTGAGAAACTCCCAATCTTGGCTTAGAAAATTGCCTTCATAATTTGAACATGTTTGAACATCCCAAAAATAACTAGGGATATGTATGATTATTTTAATTAGAGGGAAGGACATTATTCATGACTCTCCATGAATTGTTTTCTTTCCTACTTATCTATAAACTCTTATAAGAAAGCCATCACTATCTATAGTCTAAAAAATGCCTTTTTTAGTCACCCCTCACACTTGGCCTCTAAATTGTCTTTAGTTGTCCATTAAAATATGTGAGAGGGATTGAATGACACATTTAAACACCCTCCATGTACTTATAGGTATCAATCATTATTTAAAAATTCTCACACTTAGAGTTTTTCTACTTTTCACCCTTGTATCCACTATGCAATTTTAACTGGGT